>CM075192.1:11966407-12121407 GCA_037577475.1 Chaunax sp. Z400
ACAAAACAAAACACCTTGGTTGAAATGTCTGTCACGCCAACCCCTTTAATCATTTTGATGTTGCTGTTTGAGACCTGTGAAACAGGCCTGTTGTAACTATGTCTGTACCACATGTGTGGTCATTGGTTGATGTGTCATTCTGGTATGTATGAACTTGCTTGGAATATATAGTGACATTTTAAGTTATGTGTTTGCAGATTTTTCTTTTATCCCTCTGATGCAGTCCTTAGATGACTTTGTTTACCCTGTTCGACAGTGTCATGGACATTTTTTGTATCGTACAATGTACCCTCTGGAATAGTGGAAAGGCCTCAACCAGTCTGGGCCTCCAGATTGCTTAGTTCCTGGCCACACAGGTTAATGCGTAATGTAAATGTTATGTCTTGGTTTGTTGCATCGGTGTAATGGTGCCAAGACGACCCAAGCACACTCAGAATAGTCAGTGAAGTAAAACCATTTGTAAATTTACAGACAACGTATCACTTTAATGTCCACATTTCAAGGTTGGCTGTAAAATGTCTTTGTCATAAGAGGCAAGCAGTTTTGTGGGATAACATTGGAATATTGTTTAAATAAAGATAGAGGCGTGTACATGTTTCTTTTACCTCAGTGTGAGGTAAAAGAAATAGGTCACATACAAGGGGAAATGCAGCAACTGATACACAGGACAGAAGACGTCACAAGTTTGTGATGTGGCTGGTGCAGCAGGATTCTTCTTGTTCGGACGGAGTGATTCTGATGTACAGAAGCACCAAGCTCACTGCTTCAGTCTGAACAATCTGTCATGTTTTGATGCTGTAACTCCCAGTGATTCCTGATTGTTTATGGTCTAATTCGCCAGAACATGGGCTGGTTGTTCCAGGACCGTGAAAAAAAAGAAAGTGTTATGGTCTTGATTTTTTTCTAAAGATTTATTTCCATGCCTAGTGATCCTTTGGGCCCAAATAGCCCGAATAAAAATATGATATTCCACTAGGACCATTAGAGGAAATCAAAGTCCCCCTGGTGGTCCTTTCATTGTCTACATCTACACATGCCTAAAAATCCCCACATTGAACACGTGTGAGCTCAGAATCTCTTAGTTGCATAAAATTAAGACCAGTCCCTGAAAGTAATTAATTAAAACAATGCAAAACTATCACCGGATGCATACTGAGGTAAGAATTGAGAACTACATTGCTTTAATCATTTCATTGCTAATGGAATAAAAATAAAGGTTTGTCCTTCCTGAGCATCATAATACTTTGCTTTGATGACAGAAGTTATGTGACTGACCTCTCTTGCAGAACTAAACCTGACTGGATTCCAAATATGAATCAAATCTATTTTTGCAGCGCATCTATTAAAACGATGTGTGCAAAATGATGCAGCAGGTGAAAGTGAAAAGGGAGAATGGCAGGACTGCAGGATTTTGATGTTCATTTAATGGCTGACTTCTTGAATGACATAACCACAACTTTCATTTTGCTGAAATGCTGCAAGCTAATGTTGAAGGTTCTCTCAATACAGCCAGTAATACATTTAATTAATTATAGTTATAGTTATAGTTATAATTAATAACTAATTATTGAGTTAAATCTGAGTTAAAGCTGTATTCTTAATTTAATGCTTACTCTCTTGCAAAATTCCCAAGATACACTGCTAGAATCCTGCCTGCGTATGAGGGTAAATTAAATCATTCTTCCACAGTCAATGTAATGAGCTCACAGTGTCTCAGACGATGCCAGACCTTCATCAAACATGTGGCTTCGTGATCTCAGTCAGAACCAGCAGGTCTTCCAGTCTCTCTGTCCTGGCCAAGTTTTCTGTCATGAGAATAATAGTGCTTTATAAGTCTCAGTATCACCCATCCAAAAACGTCTAAATTTGATTGGCAGAGAAGTCTCAAGTGGGAAAAGAAGAGTCAGCAAACTGCTCTTCATGACCTTATTTCTTATTTTACATCACAACAGTTTCTGATTTTCATTTGATGGGAGTAGACGTTAGAGTATACCTCATTGTTCAACTCAGAAAGTGACACAAAAGTCAACAATGAACAGTGAAAGCAAGCTTCCACCTAGTCACCTTCTTATGAAAGTGACAAAACCTCTATTTTCCTGACCTTTTGTCAGGTCAAGGGCCATTTCAGTTGAAGCAAAATGTAAAATTTATTCTCCACTCAAACTATTGCAGAACTTCTGTAGTAGATTTAATGAGAGGAAGACATAAAACAAGAAAAGAGAAACAGGAGGCTTTGCATGTGTTTGAGAGCAGCAGTTTATATTCTCATTAGTGCAGTCTTTTTGGTTTCGTTCAAATATGGATGTTGAATTTTGGCTTAATGCACTGGAGATCCATCACCTCCTGAGCTTCAAGATGTAAGGGGCCCACTGCAACCAGAGCAACCACACATTCTAAATAGGAATATAATGATCTGATCTATAATGATAGTGAATTTGGTTTACTTTTTATGATGGTGACTGGAAATAAGGAAATGTTGCCTGTTTTGAGAAGTTTTTTTTCTCATCTTGTGGATGTGATGAGTAAAGAACAGAGACTATTAAAGGTTTAAATTGTGTTTATTGTGTCTAGTTTTTCCTTCCATATGCTTTTAGAGGGGAAAGATGGTAATTTTTCCAAAGAGAGACATTCTCCAAGTCATTCTGATTTGTCTCCGCTACTCAAACAAGCCCTTACTGGTCTTAGGGCGTTGCTGTAGCAGATTGTAAGAGTAATTAGTCAGGCTAGAAATCTTGGATCAATCAAGTTACATCAGTGGTGTTTTGTACAGTGTACTGGTAGTAGAGTTTAGGGAGTACTATCTCTATCTACATCTGCACAACCAACTAATTTATCTGTATTTATGTCAGTTCTTGGAATGGGCAGGGCTTAAACTGGTAGTAGGTGAAGCATAATCCAGAAGTTATTTTTAGGCTTGAAATTGATATGGGTTTATCAGAATTAGCTCTATTTGTTTTTTATTAGAAAACATTTTACATGTCAGCTTCATAATTGAGCATCAGATCAATATCTTTGATCACAAAGAGTAGGAGAACTACTTACAGAGCAAGTTCTCTATTAACTTGAAATAATAAACTTCAGTGAATCAGTGAACACAAAACATTAAAAGGTATGAAATAAAATGCATGAACATTTTTTTTGTGACAAGAATGGATTTTTTAACTTGATAATCACACTTGTTAAAATTCTATTATTTGTACCAGATACTTGTTTCAGCTGAGTTCACGGCTCATTCCTGACCATACAGTACATTCTGCTTATATTCCACCATGATTTGCTCAACTCTGTTAAATATTTAATAGAAAGAAAAAAACATATATAAGATGACAATAGCAGCTAAATTAACCAAGTATGGAGTGACTATGACATCAATTGCTCCACAAGTATGTGTGTCTTATCCGATTAGTCTCAGATCTCCAGTATCATGACTGTTATTTCCATTTCCTCCACTCAGACAAAGAACCAGACTGTGGACGTCCAGCTTCTGAGTAAGAAGCCACATTTAAACTGAACATTTAAAAGTGAATCAGAGGCGTCAAGGGAGGAAAACTATATATGTTACACGGCATGGTTTCGTCATTAATGATGACCAGACTGTGTGTCACTGTGTCAACTGTAAGCCACAGTGTTTGGATTTGATTTCCGCATCTTTGACCTTTCACCTCTAGGTATCAGCAAAGCAACTCTCCATCAAATTCAGGGACTTCGAGTTGTTACACCAGTGGGAAGCTTCAAACCAGGAAGTCTGAATGCATTTGGGTGATAAGGAAGGACATGCACAGTCACTGATACAGTTCACATATCATAAAGACAAAATGTTAACACACCCCAAGTGTACTCCTTTTTATATTTCAGTAATGTTGTTCATCAGGAAGGAAATGTCATCCTCACAGAAACATTTCACAGTTTGATTTGTCTTGCACTGCAGCTTAATGTAGCATTACTGCAAACCTTCATTTGCTGAAACTCTGATATTCTCAAATCTCGGTAGCTGCATTGTCTAAATCTCTGTTTGTAAATACAGTAAATACAGTAATGCTCTAATCACAGTGAATCCCTTAAACGAGTCATTTGAGTGTGTGTATAAAATACACATTTTCAACCTCAACTTGATGCTGTCAGTCAAACTTTGGTCTACCTGTAAGTTACATGATACAGAGGCTCCTAAATTTGTCAATTTCTCTAAATGCTGATGAAATCATGGACTTCAAGTGTGAGTCTTGTCATTTATCCCAAAATTGCATATCGATGGCATAGTTTTGGGAAGTAGCTGTTGGAGATGTACAATATAATTAGGTATGAAGATATGTAATGGTGTGACTTGTCCAACCACAGGGTGTCCTTGTTTACCCAGCATGCATCTCTCTTTGGGTCTCTTTGACAGTGAAGGGAGAAGAACATGTGCGTTAAATCTATTGATGCATCAAGAGTCACAGTCTGCATCCTGGAGGCCAGATAAGTATTTGCTAGACATGTGTCCTGCAGATTTGAGTGTTTTAAAATGTGAAATAATGTATTCTATAGGCAAGAGGAGTGGGTCTTGCAGTGGGCATGGGAAGTAGTTATCTCTCTTGACCAGTGCCAAAACCATTCAAATCAATTTACATGTACTGTTATTAATGATGATGATTTGCATGCTTCATGTTTCTTCATGAGTTTAGACAGTTTTCTGCATACTAGGTTTATAACCACCCCCACTCACCATGAGTGAGGTCATAGCACCATCTGCTGGAGCTTAAAGTAACACACATTATACTGAAAAGTTTGCATCAATATATCACCAATGGTGTTTGTGAAACTTTCTTAACTTTGCTTAAAAATTGTTTGGCATATGTCTTTACCAGAACTGTTTGAACAGATTGAAATCTGAACATTGATGCCTTATTATGATAGCCTCTTGCAATTAATGGTCTCCTGTTGAAATATCAGGTTAACATGTCAAATATATATTTTGGGGGAACAACTGATCTTTTGTTTTTCTTTAGATAGTGATTTTCAAGCAGAAAACCCAGTTTGTTCAGATAAGTTTGCTAGTACAAAACAAAATTCATATAGGTTTAAAGACTAAAGGAAATGAGGTTATTGAGGAAATTAGTATGATTAAGTCGTATGGTCTTGAGTAACAGAATAGTAAATTTATGCATTTAATTGGAATACTTAGGAAAAGGGTCTTTCAGGCAAAATCTAAAAGCAGGGATTGTTTGTAGAAGAAAATCTCTGAAGTAGTCAATAAACTAAACTGGTGAGCATGAAAGATCTCGAAGTTTGGTGATGAAAACACTTGCTGCATTGCATTTTTTACTCACTAGAACTGTAGGTCATATTGTTCATTACCTCTCCACCCAGTTACATATTCCATATATATGGTGGTTCGTTCCCAGCTGACAGATGATATCATGCTTTTGTAAGAAACATCAGGCTGCTCGGTGGGATTGGGAGGTGTAGGTGTAGGGAAGGGCTGGGTTCTATCTAATGTCAGGAAGAGGACGCTGAGGCCCCTGAGTGGTGCCACCATGCCACATCCCCTAGTTTCCCTGTGACATGGATATCACTGCAAATCTACACTGGAAGCGTGTAACCAAGATACAGCCGTCTTTTTAACAGCCAACAACAACTTTTCATCTCTCTTTCAACAACCATGTCTTGATAGTTCAGCGTGGAAATCTGAAAATCAGAGTGACGGCACACACCGATGCCTTATATACACCATAAATTTACAGCAAAATCTGGACAATGTTCTACTGAATTAATCTGTGACATGCTATAAACTGCAGTGCAATATGGAAGGAATAATACGTGATTACCAGAAATCCATTGTTTACAGGAATGTGCTGTAAACTTACCTGTTAACAGCAGAGCATCATGGGAAAGTGAAAGAAAAGTGTTAAATAAATGTTTAAATGAAACAGACACGTTACAACTTTGGCTGGAGGTGGCGTTCCAAATGAATGGTGGGGGAAAACACTGCATAGCTTGTGTTCTCAAAAACCGATGGACAGAATTCAATTAAATTTCACACATGCTTTGAAGGGGCCCTAAAGGTGTGCATCTCATATTTGGTTTCTTCATTTTGCTTATTTATACATTTTAGGCACATTTTAACTTTGGTGATTTTCATGTCATTTTGCTAGTATTCTGCCATGTAAGAGGTTATGGTCTATCTACATCAGCACAAGTTTTTCATGGGTATCTGGCTTTCTAGTTCTCCCAAAATGTTAGGAAATAGCAAACCATTATCCTTGTCAAAGCATTAGTAATTTTTGGCTTGTTATTATTCTTATTAGTATTTTTTATTATGGGTTTTATTAGTAGTAGTTTTGTCATGTTGTAGGGGTTGCTAGAAGACTAGAAAGGTGCTGTATGAGGACAGTCCATTCACCATTTTAGTAGTTGTATTACAGTAACATGTAATGTAAATGATATATACTGTAGATTCAAATACAGTTAACATACTGTAAATATACAGTCATTTATGGACAAAAATGTGACCTATTGTGTTTAAAATTTACATGGATACAGTAATAAATTGAATATTTCTTCCAGGTCTCGATATGATAGAGGCTTTACAGGGATCATGGCAAGATTGCATACAATTATGTAGAAATATCTGACATTGCTGAAACATAAAATGGCTATAGTGTTTCAGCTGGCTCAGCTTAGAGGACGTTAATGTAAATTCACCTATTTGGGCCAGACTAAAACAAGCCTATGTCGATGGTAATCTCCTGACTTCTCCTCTCAGGCTACCATGATGTTGATATTTGCAGTCTTGAATTAGTCTTAAGTGTGAAACTATTGGATAATGTAATGGTCAGTGTGAGAATGTTAGTCTGCCTTAAATCACTGGTGTGCTTAATTACAGAACTAATAGATGTTTACATTTTATCTTTCTTAAAGTTTAAGCCAATATTGCGCCATGAACTTTTAGAAACAGACAATGTCAGTGATAGGTTTATTTTACCAACACTTGTTCATACTGTTTTATCACTATGTAACCAAGTGCAAATGCCTTATGGTATCCTTGTGTCTGGTGATAACAGAAGAAATTCACGTGGAATGGGGTGAGAGGCCAACATTCCTTATGACAGAAGTAGGCGACCACTGATAAAGAGCTTATGAACTGTTGCTTGTTACACCCAGTCCCATGATCGTAAGGCACATTGTGGAAATAATAAACCTCAACATTCTTGCTACTGCTTTAGTTACTTGTCAAGTAGGGAAGATCTGATGAGGAAAAATTATGAAAGCCAAAGTTAAACATTTATGAATACCATACTTATGTTCATAATGTATATATTTTTCTAGATAATAGATTTTCCTTCATGGCTAAGGAGGTAAAAGTGCTACAAGTCAGAAGTAAATGAAAATGGCTAAACAATCGTGCCTACTGTATTGGAGCAAAAAGTTTAAATGTGCGTCAAGAGCACAAATCTTTATTGTTTTACGTGCGTTTTATTATCAGTGGAGTAGCTGTTGCACTGTGTTTCTATTGACATACAACAATTGCCTTCTAAAACTTCCTAATACTATACTAGGTCTTTCCACACCATGATAATCAGCCCAAAATGCATGTCTCCTCACAATCTCCCCTTATTTTATGGAGTTATGGAATGATACTTAGAATAAGTGCCAGAAAAGTGTTTTTGCAGAAACTCATGTTAAACTTTAAACACTTGGATGCAAAATGTTATTACTTTATTTCATTTTAATAGACATTTGTCTGAATTTGAGTAATTAGCGTAAATATTGCCAATCCATTGGCACAAAAAAAGTCCAAAATTTAGTTTACTCCTGTTTGTGTAAACTAGCTAAAACGAACAGAGTCCAGTTGTTTTATTAAAATGCTAAGCTTCTTTTTTATATAAACAATTATGATATACATTCATCTAGAGGGAGCTCGGAGTAGAGCCACAGCTCCTTTGCGTCAAATGGAGCCAGTTGAGGTTGTTCAGACAACTGATTAGAATGCCTCCAGTGTGCCTAGCTTGGATGTTTTCTTGGTATGTCCAACTGGCAGGAGAACCTGGGATATAGGCCCAGAACTTGCAGGACGGATTATATATCTCATCTGGCCTTGGAACTCCGCGGGATCCCCCAGGAGGAGGTGGAGAGTGTTGCTGGAGAGAGCGATGTCTAGAATACCCTGCCTCGTCAGCTGCCACTGCAGTTTGACCCAGGATCAGCCGAAGACAATGGATGGATTTATACTATACACTCAACCAATTTAACACATGTTTTTGCTCCATTTTTCACAAATTGAAGTAATACAGTCTGTCCGCCATCTTCCTTGTACAGTGTACACTGGGATTCATCTGTGAACAAAACACTCCTCCAAAGTGCCAGATACCATCAAGGTGAATATTTGCCTCCTCAATTCAGTTACAACCAAGAACAACAGTCCGGTCAAGAGTTCAGTGAGCATGACCAGCATGCAGATGCGCTTTCCTGAGATGGTGTCTGACAGTTTGTGCAGAAATTCTTTGATTGTGCAAGCAAACTATAATTGCATCACCTGCCCGGGTGGCTGGTCTCCACCCAGATGGGATGGCGTCGTTATGTGGTCTGTTGTTGTGAGCGCGAATGACTATACTGCCAAATTCTATGACATTGGAGATGGCTTATAATAGTGAAATTAACATTTAATTTATGGACGACAGCTTTACAGGACATTCCTGTGGCTAGCTGACAATTTCATGCTCTCTTAAATGATAGAGTAGACCATACCATTTTAATTAATCGTCTCAAGACCTGGGTGGGCATCAATGACATTGCACTTAATTGGTTTTAGTCATACCTTTTAGACAGAACCTTTGCGTTCACCATAGGTAACTACACCTCTTCCACAACCCGCATTACCTGTGGTGTACCACAAGGTTCAATTTTAGGTCCAATTTTATTTTCCATCTACGTACTTCCTCTAGGCCAAATCCAACAACACGTCTCATTCCATTGCTATGCAGATGACACACAGATTTACCTTCCCATGAGACCACCCCAAGAAGCCTAGCTGCTGCTGTAGATTGTCTACGTGATATCAACTGTTGGATGGCGCAAATTTCCTTCAACTCAACAATTCAAAAACAGAAATCTAAAATACCCCATCAGTCTCTGTCCCCTTTCCACCTACAGCAAACCCACTGCCACCACCCCTTTGCCAAATACTTTCCTAAATCCCAGTTTTTTTACATTATCCAAACACGCCTTTCACAGGTTAATCTTTATTGGAATACTCAACGATTAGAAAGCTCACCTCTTACCACTTAGGGAAGACAACTTTAATGTTTGCTGTGGTGGAGCTTTGTCTCAAAGTAGAAATAACCTTTTCAGTCTAGTTAATGATAAATGTCTGTGTCATGTGATGGAGAGAACCATGCGCTTTGTTTATTGAAGTGAATAATCACTGTGTGTGAGATACTGTGTGTGAGCTACTGTGCTAATAGACCTTCTCATAACAATTGCACTACTTCTGGAATTCTTGTCCCATGCAATGGCATTAACTTGGTTTACAGCAGTCATTACAGAAATGTTTGCCGAGGTATAAACCAAAGAAAAGCAAAGCAGATGAGGCAAATAGAGCAGGCATGTAGGTACGTTGGAGGGGTTGAGCCTACACATCTCTCTGACCTGCTGTTTTAGGACAAAAAAGAATGACACAAAAATGAGATGTTCTGACTTGTAGCTGGTTATAGTTACTAAACACACAGCTTTTCAGTAGCTATCATACAACAACCTGATCTTTTCTTTTATACCAACAAGCCTGCTGCTGAATCACCACAGTTTTGTACATGCACACATAGAAAAGCTAGCTCTAAAGTTGAGACACACATATTAAAATGAACTAGTTCAAATTCATAGTTCACAATTTTTCTGACTAAGATCCCAGTCCCCCCCGAAAAAAGAAATATTCATGTGCATTGTTGTTGTTTTTAGTAGCTGCTCTGAAATCTTCATTACTAACTTATAGAATCTCAATTTATAGAATTGCATTACTATCTCACCCCAGAAATCAGCATCTGGGTTCAACAATGTTGTATATGACATGCTAAATATCTAAATATAGAGACTAAATATACTGATTATAGAGTTGTTACATTTTTGTTGAAGGATATCGTTTTGTCAGTGAGGGCACTGATGTGAATGTATTAGTTTTCAGAAGCTTAGTAGTACAACCTTGCAGTGTCTTTGTGAAGACTTTGTAAAATATAATCATATATTTATCAATTTTCTGTGTTTAAAAGTTATCGTTGTTTATTTTTTTGCATGAATGTTAGCTGGCAATGAATCGTTGGTTTGAATCAGTTGCCCAATCAGGGCCTGTGTTCCTGACATTGAGAGCCTTCATTAGACCATATGATATTACCCACCACTAGATTTGTAATGAAATGCACTAAAACTTAAGCTTCTGTACTTTGAATACCCACCATGAAACATGACGTATAAAGTGATTGATAAAATCAAAAAAAATTATTAAATTAAAATGGTATTTTAAAAATCATTGATTAAAACAAAACTGGGATGCGTCTGCATGTATTTTACACAATTAGAAAGAGGTAGAAAGACAGGGAGTTCAGGGGTTCATGTCAATAGAGAGAGGGGCCGTGCTGAGTATGGACAGAAGTATAGGTGTGACACAAAAACTTCATAAGCCCATTGTTTTCATCAGTTATAATCATCTAAATGAACTACACTGCAGACTCAGCTCCTTACTGACTGACAAAGTAGCAGCTGACTGAAATGAATGAGCTCAATGTGGGTTAAATATGCATCCACAGGTCAATGAATCTGTACTTCTCTGCATTTGTATAAACTATAATAATCTCATCATTGGTCAGCTCAGTGGCCTATTGGGTAGCACTGTTAACTCCCCCCCCCACAACCCTGCACAGGATAAGCAGTTCCAGAACATGGATGGATGGGTGGATTCTGAAGAAGCATAATATATGAATACGGAAGGCTTTCTCATGAGCTTGTCCCACTGTATTGCTTTTCAGCACCACTTTTCATCGTTCATGAGATATTAACTTTCAAAGAAACTTTAAAAACTTGATTGACATGGACTGCTGTTTTCCCTTGTAAAATGGAAGGTCACATTCTTGGGGAGTGACTGTTTTGTATTGGGATAAAAATCTAAGTATGTAAGGCATGTGTATTACTTTTCATGAGTTTTCCTTCTGCTGAAGAAGGAGATAATGTAATGTGTTGTTATTAAAACAAGATGTGCACAAATCCACATGTATCCTTCCACGTGCAGTAGGTTAGATTAGAGTAGACCATAGTAGATAGTAGGTTGTTTAACTTAACAGTGCACCCAAATCTATTTCATGATTTATATATATATATATATATATATATACTGTATATATTCTTTTTCATCTTTCTTTCACATCTCAGCCTGAGTTCAGATATCTTTTGTCATGCAGCCCCTCTGCTTTGCCTCAGCAGGGGTTTAACTAATTAAAACATCACAAACTTTGCCAGCCAGTGTAGGTCTGGATCGAATTCATTCATTTTAAGTATTGTATGTGCCTTTAGATGTAAACTTAAGAATGTGCACAAACATGGGATTGAAACGTGACCTTTCTCAATGCACATATTCACAAGCAAGCATTGGCAAGCACACATACTCTAATCCTAAAAGACACATTAAAACCAATTCATACTTCAGCACTCAAACTCCTTGTTCCTCATAGTTTCACATCTTGAACCACCCCCACACGCAGCAGGGTGTTGTTGTGCAGCCACATGGCAGAGCACTACACAGCATGGTTCCACGTAGATGAAGACAACATCTCCATCCATGCGCCCTCAGACACCCGTCCTCCACATTTACAAGATGCAAAGATTGGGGGGAGCTCCATGAAAGATTTACTAACCAACTGAGGTGGTCTCCTACAAGGTATATGGAGAACAGTACATGGAGGAGAAAAAGTGCCTGAGGTGTGATTTTGTATTCTGAGAAGAGATTTAGTATTCCAGACCTCTGTCATCATCAATCTCAAAGAAGCTTTCACCGAGTCTCCCTTAAACCCTGGATCCTGCAGATTGCATCTCAGTAGAGTATAATAGCTAATGGAGGGAGACACTTGCCAAACCTACAGGCCAATACAAATTCCAACTTGACTGAGAGGAAGTTTGAAAACTTTGTAAAACAGAAATCAACACATGACGTGTGAAGGCATGTTGTGTATAGTGTCTGAAATGAAGGCTGCAGACTAATTTAACACACAGTTTGCCTTGATTTTAATACAACTCTTCTTTTCCCTTATATTTGTTCTTTATTCTGTTGTATGAATTGGCTCCGAGGGCTTATAATAATGCAGTCTGCACCTCAACTTGTCATGTATACAGCACATTGTGTTAAGAAGCTTTTTCTTTTGCAAAACAGATATGGGTGTGGATTGTTGTGGCTGAAGATACCTCCTGGCACAATTAAATTTTGTTTGAAATAATAATAGACTGTTGTGATGTTGCTGATGCCATGGGTATTGTACCTCTGCAATGAAGATAGGATCATAAAACTGTTATGAAACTAAACAAAATAAACACTAGACAACACTCACAGTGTGCAAACCTCTGCCAAGACAGCCCAATTTGCCTGTTATGTTGTTGCACCTAAAAGCAATATGATAGTTTGACACTTGTGATATCACTCCTTAACCACACAAACCGAATCACATAGTTATCATTATCAGTTTGATATCCATTCAAGAAAAACAATATTTCACTAATGGAAATATTTCCTTTTCTACAGGACATAGCACTGTAACATTTGAAGATACTAAAATTTGAAAATAAAACAGACACACTATTACTTGCTCTATAACTAGCCTTTTATCAGAGATTTCCAGAGCTGCTGCATTGATAAGGCAAACTTCACTGATTAATATACTGTAAGTCACCATTTCTATTATGCCCCTGCCAAAGGGGGCATTTACGGTTACTCTTCTCCAGCTGTCCGGCTGTCAGTTTGCCCATATGGAGTACATTTAATAAGGGGTATTGTCTGTTGTTTAATTTGTCTATGTACAGCCTTAGGACACAGGAGACCATGTCATTTTAATTAACCACCCTGAAACCTGGGTTTGCATCAGGGATACTGCACCTGTTTGTTTTTTTCCTATCTTCTAGATACACTGTAGAACCACCTTGGTCACCATAGGCAGGTCCCTCCAGGGTTTCACGAGCCTTTTTTGGGATTATTGCGACCTAAAATGCCTGATTTCACTGCAGCTTTTCTCACAAGTTGCAATGAATGTGGTTTCAGGCATTTCACACAGATACAATATATAGGTGGCTGTGGGAGTTTGAGAGTTCTGTGCAGTATCTAAACTGTTGTACCTGGAATCTGCTGGAGCCACTCTGGAGCCTATATATTTTCATTCACTACTACAATGATTGGACAAAAATTCAAATAAGTTGCGGAAAATGGACAAAATTGCAAAGTCGTGCAGAATTCACGGGGATTGGTTGACTTTGTGTAAATTGTTGTGATTGTGAAATCCTGGAGGGACTGATAGGCAATTATTCATCATCCACATCTTGCACTACCTGTGGTGTACCACAAGGTTCCATCTTAGGTCCAATTTTATTTTCTATATACATTCTACTTCATAGTCAGATCATCACAGCATCATACTATAATATATCTTTTCACTGCTATGCTGACGACACACATATTTACCTTCCCTTGAAACCTGCTGACCCTGGAAGCCTAGCTGCTATTCTTGACTGTCTCAATGATATCAACCTTTGGATGACACAAAACTTACTTAAACTTAACAAATCCAAATCAGAAATCATACTGTTCAGTCCTCCAATCACCATCGGCCTCATTGCAAATCACCTCGGTTCATCATTCTCCAATGTTGAGCAAGCTGCCAGAAACCTGGGAGTTATGTTTGAACCAAATCTCTCCTTCCATCAACACATCAAAAAATGTGTCCAGTCCTGTTATCTATAGTTACAAACCTTGACCTTAAACCTAACCTTAAAACCATGCTATCATACCCCTTTTTGAAAAAAGTAATTATTGCCTTCATCTTCTCTCGACTAGACTGCTGTAACTCCCTACTCTCTAGTATAGATCAGAAATCATTCTCCTTTTCCCAACTGCTTCAAAATGCGGCAGCTAGGTTTCTCACTGATTTTAACAGTTGACATCAAATCACTCCTATCCAGGCTTCATCAAATTGGCTCCCTGCTCATTTTGAATTGATTTGAAAATTTTACTGATCACTTTTAAAGTACGTCTGGATCTGGCTCAAAGCTACATCGATAACCCCAAATGACACAGCTTACGACCTTAGATCCTCGGGTGGGGCCCTTCTGGGGGTGCCAGAGTAGAGGCTCTAATTGAAAGGCGACCATTGTTTTGCGGAATGACCTACCCGAGGAGATAAGACTCACAGAATCAGTAACCTCATTTAAATCGCCTCTTAAAACACATTTTTACTGACTTGCTTTTATGCAATGTCATCCACTTGATTCTTTTTTATCCTTTTGTTTTATTGCTTTAAATTACCTTTTGGAATGTCGTATTTTATTGTTTTAATCTTTTTGCTTTATTGCTTTTATTTTGTGATGTGATGTTGTCTTTTTAGTGCTTTTTATTCCTTTACCATCCTCCTTCTTTTTTTTTGTATTTAATGGCAGTGATTTCAACTCTCTTGAGTGTCTGTCTTCTGGTTTTTATAATCCGTTGTGTATCTTCAGTGTTTTTGACCACTTGTTTTTCAATTTCATATCACTGTCTTGCATTTGTCTGGCCATATGGCTGTGGGCATTCTGTTGTTACATTACCTCCTGAGTTTCCTGTCTTTGCTTTGTCTGTCACAGCACTTTGTTATCATTTGCTTACAATACTTAATACATAAAGTTATTATATTTATTATAATCCACATATTCTCAAAAAATGGACAGAATTCAATTACATTTCACCAATGCTTTGTAGGATCCTAAAGATCGACATCTCATTATTGGTTTTATTCATTTGGATTATTTATTCATTACTTCCGCCAAGGAGGTTACGTGATCGGTTTGGTTTGTTTGTCTGTTTGTTTGTTTGTCAGCGGGAATAGCAAAATTTAATGGATGGATTTGCACGAAATTTTCACCATGGATGGCCCCTAGCATATCCTAGAGGTGAATTGTGGTGATGATCCGGATCAGGATCTGGGAATTTTTTAAAGGGCCTTGGCTGAGGTTTGCGCTCTCCGAGTGCTCTTGCTTTCAGGTGCATTTGAACTTGGGCGATTTTCATGTCATTCTGCTATTATCGTGCTGTGATAGAGATTATTGTCTATCCACATCAGCACAGGTTTTTCCAGTAACGGCGGCATCTGTGTCCTTGGACACAAACTTTCTAGTTCTCTCTCAAAGTGTCAAAATGTTACAAAATAGCATACTGTTATCCATGTCAAAGTATATTAGTAATTTTTAGTTTGCTCTTATTTATCTATTTATTTATTTGTATTTTTTATTACTGCCATTAGTATTATCAGTAATTGTTTTGTAATTTAACAAGGGTGTTAGGGTTCACAAAACACAGGACCCAAAAATGCAGACAACACTTGGGGCAGAGTGCAGTTCAAGGATTTAATAAAACAAAAGTCCAGACATAACATAACAGTCCGTAAGGTGAAATCCAACAGACAAAGGCAAAAGGCAGGAACACAGGAGGTAACAAAAATCCAACAGAAAGAAAACTTAGTGATAAGCACTTGGAGGAAACACTGGGAACGCTGGGACATGTGACAAAACATCGACAACAAACTGGCAACCAACAGAGGGAATCAGACGGACTAAATACACTGAGATAACGAGGGAATGACAAACAGGTGACACAGGGATGAGGAGACAATCAGCAACAGGTGGAGACAATCAGACAATCACACATAGGAGGGAAAATATGTTGAAGAGAAAGACACAAGGAGGAAAGAAAAACTCACAAGAGACAGGGCTACAAAGTCACAGAGGGAGAGGGAACAAAGCAGAAACTAAAACTGAGACAGGGCAAACAAAAGGTCAAAACAGATCACAAGAAAAGGCAACAGGAAGTGTAAATCAAAAGACACAGCATGGAATAAGGCTTACAAAGTAAAACAGGAAACAGAGGTACTAATACATGACATAAACCTATCAAAATAAGAAGAACCAAAAAACTTCAGATACATGAAAAAGGGTGGCTGTGGCTCTGGAGATACAGTAGTCATCCACTTATTGAAACATTCATTCCCCAGCCGCTGCAGTCTAAATGTTAGATTTGTGTGAATGATTATCACCCTTGTTGAGCAGGTGGTTTCTTGTACTATAGCCTCTGTGTGTGGATGGGTAACTGTGTTGTATGTGCATTTTGAGTGATCAGTCAAATTAGAAAGGTGTATGAGGACAGTCAATTTACCATTTTTGTGGTAGTATTACAGTAACATTCTTTAATTATCATTAAATACAGGATATATACCATATATTCAAATACATTTGATGTACTGTTAATACACTGTAATTTATGGACAAAACTGTGGCCACCATTGTGTGGTAAATGTACAAGAATAAGGTAATGAACTGCGTATTTATTTCAAGATATATACTGTAAGTTACAGTCAGAAACTGTAAAAACAACAACAACAACAACAACAACAGTACTTTACAGGTGAATCTGCTGCCAGTTAATTACTGTGAATTTACAATTAAAAGTTTTACAGTGTAACAACAGTCCATTCACCATTTTATTGGTATTACTTTCTTTAATTATCAGGAAATGTAGGATGCACACTGTATGTTCACAGTTATCATACTGTAAATATATAGTTATTGACTGACAGAACTGTGACCAATATTGTGTTATTAATTCACAAGAATACAATTATGAACTGTGTATTTATTTCTACAAAAAGACTGTAATTCTAAAATAAAAAAAAACAAACTCTTAAAAATACAGTACTTTGGCAGGTGAAGTTGCTGGCAGTCATTCCTGAAAATTTACAGAGAGAAGTTTTACAGTGCATGAAGTCTTGTAATTGCCTCTATCCCACCAGAACATTGCCAACATCCAATGGACTGTAACTTTGGCCATACCCTACCTATACAAAAAAAAAAAGAAAAAAAAGAAAAAAATCCATCAAAATCAATTCATAATTTTAACAGTAATCCTACAGACAGACAGACAGATAGACGAACCAACGAGCCCATGCAGAAACATAACCTCCTTGGTGGAACTAATTATATCCTGCACTGCGAGGGAAAACAACTCTCCTAAACTTTCAACTTCTTACTTAATCTGCAGCAGCTCCACATCAGTTCCTCTCGAACCGTTTTTATATATATATATATATATATATATACGTGAGTGTACAGTATGAGAGCGTCGTTGCTTTGGCAGTCAATCCTGCGAGGAAATTAGACCTCTCGTCTGTCTCTGTTACCAATAATATAATTAGCCCCGGGTACCTTGCAGCTTTAGCTTCTAAGCTGCCCTCGTTTCTTTACGTGTCACCGCTACAGCGGGGTTCTCTTGAAGCGACGAGACGTGGATATACTGGGCGTACAGAGGCACAGGATCCCGTGGAGCGCACGGCTGACACTTGAGCGCACCAGGCGCAGGAATTTGGAGGGACGCTATAGGCTACCTCAAGAAAATCACTATAGGGTCTAACTTTGAAATGTGGTCTACATTGAAAAATTGGAAACTGTCTTCACAGTTCAACGCCACTGGTGTTTGTTAATGTTAAACTATGATGTGCATGCGTTTCAGCTGCGCCTTGCCACGACGTTCCGTCATGCGCGCCTGCACGCACTCGCATGGGGCACCTGAGGAATTTGCGGTGCTGATATAGGTGGGACGGTGGGACGGTTCTGCCTCGTGAGAAGGGCGCACGCTCCTCTCTTAATATCACTGACATATAAATTAATTCTCCGGCTCCAGTAGACAGACATGCATTACGAAACACGCACGGGTAGCGTAGAAAATCTCCCGACATGCACGTCGGTAACTACCGAATGACACCAAACACGTGCTGTCATATTTAGCTGGTCTGGATCTAAAATTAATTCTGACCGGACTTTTTTTTTTTTTTTTTATCGCACTACAGGAGAGACTCGCTAACAAGCGCAGCTAACAGCCTGTTTGTGTTTGCAGACTGTAGTCAGTTGCTGGGAACGCACGTCGTACAATGAGGTTGGGAAGCATCATTTTGTTTATCGCTCTCTGCTCTTTTACCGCTTATTATATTTACGAGCCTCTTCCTGATGACATTGAGGAGAGATGGAAACTAATGCTGACCAACTCTTTCTTCAAAAGTCTCAGCCACCTGGTAAGGAAAAGCGTTGTATATTTGCAGGCTATCTAGGACTGCTGGAACTGATTACTTTGGAAATAAATCCCTTTATAATAAAATGGAAATGTCTATGTATTCGTCATTACCCTTCATTACATGATTTCACCATATAGGCTATTAAATGACAAATATGCCAACATTTCTTGCTTTTGTCAGTTCTAGGTAAGGGACAGGTTATACTTTTATTTTGCTGATGTGAATATACATGCTGGTTACATCAGATTATGTCAGATGATAATCCATGTGTGGTATAGCCCTGCTCACCTGTTCTAATAATAGAGCCTATGAAGGAAACTCCACTTGTTAATGACCGTTAGATGCCTGTGGTATATACTGTAGTCCATTGTGGTGAGGCTAATACGACTCCTCTGCAGATTTAAAATACATAATGCATACATGGTTGTAACGGTATTATGAAAGTGAAGTATAGCTTTATTTTGCCACATCTTTGCTTCTATGAAAAGATCATCATACTTTGTCCATTAGACAACTAAAAGTAGTTGAGTGCTGTTTGAGTAAAGATATAGTATGTATGTATTATAGGCTACAGATTGAGTGGAACAAAAGTGCAACCTGCTGCCTGCAACTCAACAGGACATTATTGTAATTTGTGCTGTTGTGAGAGTGTGAAAGACTCGGTCAGGAAAATTATTTTATAAAGTAAGACATTAATTGCTACTACTGTTAAATAACAACCACCCAGTTGTTCTTCAGAATGAATGATTGCTTCATCACAACATCACAACAATAAGTGCTTTAGATTTAATCATCTGTTACTCTTGCAGAATATGCTGCAGACATTGATACTGAGATATGCCCTTTTTTTTTTTTTTTTTTGCTTCAAGCCAACTATCCAATATGTTAACAATTCAAATTCTGGTGTATTTTTTTTAATCTTTATTGGAACTTATTCTATTAGGCATTTTTTTAAAAGCATTGTCACTTTTACTATATTTTTGTGTATTAAAGCAGAGAGATAAAATGCTCCAGTGTTTTGTGAGTGCCTGAGTGCAGAGTGTAAGATCTCCTTGATGAGCTTGTTGTGGTAACAGTAAAAGAGCATCAGCTGATTCCCCTCATACCAGCCACAGGCTGCCTACCACTTCAGAAATAAAAGTATGCCTCTAAAAGCATGAGTCATAATTTTGTAACTTTCATTTTATAACTTTCATTTCGACCTCTCAAAAAATATGGACTGTTGACATTTTTAAAACAGTAATTTTCACATGACTATAAACCCTCTCTCTTTCTTTCTGTGTAAAATGGCCACATAGTTTCAGCCATTTCATTTTTGAATATTATGAGCTTTGGCCAAAGTCTTTGTTTTCGAAGGATATACTGTTCTTGCCATAGCTTTACTATACTGTATGTATGAAATAATAGAGTAATAATGGCTCAGGTTGTGGATCTGTTTCTATATCTCATTCTCTGTTTATCTTTCCAGGCAGACCTCAGTGAATTACTGGGGCTGAAGGACTACATGGGGGTAATGTACATCATTACCTTGGCTGAAAAAGTAGTACCTGTGTCTGACGAGCACGTCAAGGTGACAGAGGAGAAGTTTGATGGAGTGGAGGTGCTGCTCTATGAGCCAAAACCGCAGGCTGGTGACACTGAGCTCAGGAGGGCTGTCATATACCTGCATGGTGGAGGATGGTGTCTAGGGAGTTCCAGTAAGTTAAAAGGTTCTCCTCCTTCATTACACAGAGTTATGGCTTGTAAGGATGGATAGAAAGATGGATGGCTGGGTAATACACATTGATGTGATGTGTTCATCAAACATTGTTGTGTTATTCTGAGAAAGGTAAATCCTCCATTTTATTGATGTGCCAAATAATTTTACAGCTTTATATCAACTCCCTATGACAGATTTATAACATTATCGTAACAAACAAAAGCCACCCAGCTTTCATAGTTTCTTGAGGAAATGGCATGCTGTCTGCTGAAGCTGTTGGAACCACCAGAGGGTGTTTTTACCCTTGCTAATCCAGAATGTGAAGACATGACACCTCTTATTCTGTAAACTGTATGCTTGTACGATGTTGAATGGTTCTAACAATTACAGTTAGATGGATCTTTCTAAGAAGGTTTGTTTTTGTTAATATAGTGTTATGTCCATGCTAGGTGACATGTCAGAAATAATATCTTTTTTATTTTGTTTCTATTTAAAAAAAAAAAAATATATATATGTATATATATATGAGCACATCTGAGCATTTATATCACTGCTTGCTCCTTCAGATTAGATGCTAAACTGTATGTTGTTGTCGAGTACTTGCGCTGGGCATTGACAGTAAAGTTGAATGTAATCTAATCTTATCTAATATCTGCTCTTATCCGTCTCTGTCTTCTTTGTTTATGCAGGGATGAGTCCATATGATCTGCTCGCCAGAAAAATGGTCAATGACCTTGATGCAGTAGTTCTTTCAGTAGAGTAAGTATTTCATATTATTAATCCAGTTATGTGCAGCACTAAACAGTACTGAACAAACTGCTGTGTAAGAGTCCCACTGTTTCGCCTACTCTCTCTCTTTGTCTCTAACTCAATGTTCTTTTATCGTCAGTGCCTGTCCTCCTCCATTAATCACAGGCTAGATGGAAGTGAGGATGCAGTAGAGTGAAGCTAACAGGTTTTCATTTAGGTCCGGGAAGGCTTTTCCCTCTCACAGCTACACTCACTGTTGTTCTTTGGTACATCCGGCTCTAACCATGCCTCTCAGTACTATATTTCCTATGCCAGTACTCTCTGTCTACTTATTCACTAGTCCTAGTTTTTCAGTCTCAATCAATCAACAGTTAGATGAAAGTCTAGTACTCAGTCATACTAATGTGCTTGTTGAAAAATGGATATAGCAGGTAGAGTGGATCAGTATGTTGGGTATTGCCTTATCTGCGTCATCCAAATTCCTGTCTGCAATTTGTTAAAGTTTCAAATAATAACTCCAACCTTTCCCAATCTCAACGTCGGCCATGCCTAACATCTGGCTTCTTGATCCGAGCACTTTTAAAAATTGCAACATGGTATAGTTCTGTGCAAAAAAATGGTGACATTTTTTTTACAATTTTTTGAATATTTCTAAATACCATTTTTTTTTTTTTTACCATTTATCAGTGTAGTTTTAATAAAGGAGATCATTTTAAGAGAAAGTTATGTGTCCTTAATTCATCTCCTTTATTTGATTTAAACATATGCTGGAGGATTTGTCCAAGGAGATTATTTTTTATTAGAACTGCAAATAAAAAAATATTCATGTAGATAAATCTGGAAATTTACACCAAATGATGTGAATTATGATAACTCCATTTCCCCTAGTATTTCTTGTCTAAAGTTAGCCTGTGCAGAGGTTGTATAACAGGCAAATGTAGTGACATAATACTGACCATTGATTTTTATCTTTTATTGCCTGGTTGAGCAGCTTTTTATTACTCATATATCATTTTTTCTCCCAAACATGGTCAAATGAAATGAGACACAGCTAATCTTGAAAGTCATTTTTTAATAGTTGTTTTGACAAAATAAACTCAATGTAATAAGATAATGACTAAGATGACACTATAAATTACCTGTTCCACACCCTTTCATTATTTGCATTTTTCCAACCCTGAAACTGTCATCGTGTTTATTTTTACTTGCTCAAAATGTTGCGTGTGCACACGGCCTTCAAAGCCCATATTTATTTATGCCCTAGCTTTAATAATGCACCTCTCTGCTTTTACAGGTATCGCCTTGCCCCTCCTCACCACTTCCCTGTCCCGTATGAGGATGTATACCATGTGGTCAAACACTTCCTCCAGAGGGAGGTGCTGGCTCAGTACTCTGTGGACCCAGAACGTATTGCTGTTTCTGGGGACAGTGCTGGCGGCAACCTAGCAGCTGCTGTCTCCCAGCAGGTATTAAAGCAATTTTATTTCTCAAGGTCAAGGTAAACTTTATTATCTATTATTAGTTAAAACACAGTTGTCTTATAATAAGTAGAACAAGCAGGTGACTAATAACAGTGTCAAAAACAGCGGGAAACACACTGGTCTCACAACACTTGGTGTATTCCTAGAACATTTGCTTAAGGGATGGACAGGAGTGTGTCCTTGGGGAACTTAAATTACACAAGTTGACAATATAGGCCTAATTAGAATCATAGAATGAGTTAGGAGTCTTCATTAAAGGGCTGCTTGATGATGTTACACCTCTAATCAGCTGAGCTGTGAACAACTTGGCCAGTAGAAAAGATCTGAGGAGTGGGGTTCTGAAACTCCGATTCCATCGGAATCGTTAAAGGGCTTTAATTTCGATTCTGCTTATCGGCTCCTAAACACATCTCACTCACGCTCAAGTTAAGTTTCAGTTTCCGTGGTGTTGGCATGCAGCATCCGTAGTTTGCGCCTCACAGGTTGGATGTGAACTTCGAGCTGAGCTCCGCCTTGGACCACGGCAAACAGCGCTCAAAAGTGTGGCTCTATAATGCTGAGTCGGCACAGTGCAACACCTGTGCCAAACTTATTTTGTGCAAAGAAGGATGCACAGCCATCATGACTAAACATCTTTGCCTACACTGTACAAATCAGCGAGTGTACTGTGGTTCAGTGTGCTGCGCTAGTCTCCCTCACCTGCCTCAGCCTCCTCCTCAATACATGACATGAAAACAAATAGGAATACTAAATAGCATGCAGTGCAAACATTAAACAAAAGGCAACCTACAGGTCAGTTACCTCGTTGTCTGCTAGTCATGAAAGAGGTCCGTACTGTAACTCCTTAAAAAGTCCTCTAAAAAGATTTCTTTGTTTCTTTCTTTGTTTGCTTCAGAGACATTTATAACTTTAATATCTAATAGCAGAGCTTTATAAGATAGACATCCTTTCACCTAGCCTTGGCAGGTTAACTGACCAAAACAATACTGTCCGTCCCACTAAGGTGCCCCCTTTTAACAAATGAATTACTGTACATCAAATCAGATTTTACATTTTAAGATCGCATCAACTTATTTATTTGTTTATTACATGAAATCATGACCTCTATCAAAGCAAGCATTGTTTATTTGTCATAAAGATAGAAGATTCATAGAAAAGCACTTAGAATAAATCATACAGTCTTTATACAGAATGGCTTGTATGACGTTTTAAAAAAAAAAATACATTGAAGTCCTCCCCCCAAAGAACCAGAATCGAGAACCACCAAGATCTGGAACCGTAAGGCAGAACCAGACCCGGAATCAGAATAGTTAAATTCCAGACGATGCCCACTCCTACTGAGGAGGAGCAATTATGATTCCTGTGTTGTCAGTATTCATCGAGGTTAAATCTGTTCTTGTGTCTCAGCTGGGAGCTTAAAAAGTAGTTTAATAGAGTTAATGTCTGCTATAAGCAAGGGCAACAAGAATGATGGGCCTTCATCGGGACTCATTAATAACACCATCAAGCACATTAAAAAAAACTTTTAGAAAGTTAAATATAAGTATTTATAAAACACTTAAACAGGTAACATTGTTTCTGTAGCGATGACAATACATTTGTCATCATTTGTTCATTTGAAGATTCCTAAGATGATGCAACAATATCGTGGTAAACGTCAAAATCCAGCTGTATTAATACTTTAATTGTTCAGTGTTTAGCTGCTTGTGTTTATCACACAAAGTTAAGTGTTAGCTTGCGGGTTATCTCGCATTACTGTTGATGTATTTAACTTTAATTCACTGTGTTGCATGTGGTTTGAAATGAGAAAATCAACTGGCACGACGGCCTGTTCAAAACAGGGCATGCCAAACTGGCCATGAGGTAGAAATACTGAATTATAAGGACTGGGATTTCATCACACACATAATTATAGCATGGCAGTGCAATGAGCAACAGGTACCTGAAGAGTTAAAATGAGAGTGCAGAGAAAAAGCCCTTTCCAAGGCAAGAAGTGAAGCGCTCCTAATATAATCTCCTTGGAATTTAATTCTTTTAGCGATTTCGGCTTAAGATAAGTAAGTGGATTACTTCCATGATACTATTCCCCACCTTCAGTAGTTTCATGCAGAGTACAGACAGACACATTTCACAACAGTCTTAGTGCAGATCTGCAAAGATGTTTATGTGTATAATTCCAGCTTTATTCTCACTCTGACAGCTCATACCTGGCGGTTGGACTCGACCTTGTGGTACACGAGTTGACAAAGCACTTAATTCAGTAGGGTTTGAAATAAAGAAAAGCACCAGGTCCCAGCCAACAGGTGGGTGCAGCTGATCACTCAAAGTCAAAGTGGAGCAGACATCATCATCTCCCAGGGCACCCCAGTGACTGAGTCAGACATCAGTTTGGGGTATAGAGATGTATTTAGATTCAGGCAAAACACCAGCTTCACACTCCCCATGATGATCCACTCTAATTGGATGTGTCAGTCTCCCAAATAAGTTGCTGCATGCCTTTCCTCCCTATTGACAGATTCCACAGAAAGTCATCCAAGGAGCTGAGGGCAGGACTATAACCCACAGAGTTGCATTTCACGGAAATACGCTCAAATGCTCTTATTAAAATATCTTATTTCTATTAAGGATCCCCTTGATTATTTATTTATTAATGATCACAGAGTTGGAAGATATGCTTAAAGGGAAACTTTGCTGATTTTTCAACCACTCTTGTGTCATTACAATGTGGGTAGTGTGTACCCAGAGGCTCTAGGGCTGTTATGTGTATATATATTGCAAAGAGTATAGAAGTTAGATCAAGTGACAGAACAGCTCCTCTCTAGCTCCCTCTCATTGAGAGGGGCACTGACCCAACATCAGATAAAATAGTAATGAGGCAATGTTGATCAAATGTGGACCAAGATTCTCTTGCTGCGCTGCCTATTTCTTGCCCATATACTGTTTACGTGCACAGAGAAATGCTGTGTCCCAAATGGCACACTTCTGTTAGTATACTCACATGTAGTGTACTATATGTGAGTATACTTACTTGCGTAGTGCATGAATTTTGACAGTGTAGTGTTAAAAAATATCTGCCGGCGTTTTAGTTTGACCAAAAATCAGCGTTTTACTGTTTTTTATTTTATTTTTATGCGCTCCCCAATTCATCTGAAATGGTATTTTGTTAGTACATTAATATTTATATGTTGCTGTTGTTCTCTGCCGTAACCATCGTTTTCTCGCCCGCTATTTTCTTGTAAAAGTCTGGTAAGCCCCTCCCCTCTCCGCTACATATCCAAGATGGGGACCATTGAGTGAGAGAAGTGTCCATCATTCTGCACTGGACTTGTGGGACGTTTTGAGTATGCCATCTGGGTAGTCATAGTATACTGCATTTTGGTATACTTGGTAATGTGAACGCACTTATACACTCAAACTGGCCAGGTTAAGTATGGAAGTATGGGATTTTTGCATATTGTTTAATGTATTTTGAAAATGAGACTGAAAGACAGTTAATCAAAAACATAGTTTAGTGTAATATTTAGCTGTAATACAATTTTTTGTCAGCATCTGGTGGTCAGACTTCTTACTGTTTCAAAGCAGGCAAAGTAAAATATATCCTAAAGTCTCCTTTATTCCCTCTGCTTTGGGCTCTGTTTGAAAGCTTTGCTGCAGCCCACTATGGGTTTGGAGGAGCTCTGCCTCGCCCTTTTGCAAACAGGCAGTAACACAGAGCGCAGACACAGACAGGCAGGGGACTGATTTGGTGTGGCTCTGCGTCACCATAACTCCTGACTTTCATTTCAAAGAAAAAATGTCAACGGTTCCTCGAGGCAGTCAAATACAGAATACTGCAATTCTTACCATTGCCATTCTCTCTTTGCCTCTCTTCACAGCTACAAAAAGATCCTGGACAGCAGGTTCGTTTGAAGGCCCAAGCCCTCATCTACCCTGTGATGCAAGCTTTGGACCTGAACACTCCCTCCTATCAGCAAAATCAGGACATGCCCATTCTGCCCCGCACCCTCATGGTGCGTTTCTGGAGTGAGTACTTCACCACCGACAAGACTCTTTTCAGAGCCATGATGACCAACACCCACAACTGCCCTGAATCATCCAGCCTGCTGAAGTTTGTCAACTGGAGCACCTTCCTGCCAGAAACATACCGTAGAAAATACAACTACAGTGCTCCCACTGTAGTGGAGGGAGTCGGAGAGGAGGCGGCCGTGATTGATGGACTATCTCGATCTTTTGCTGACCCGAGGGCCTCGCCCCTGCTGGTTCCAGACACGGCCTTACACTCACTGCCTAAAGCCTACGTTCTGACATGTGAGTATGATGTTCTCCGAGATGATGGGATCATGTATGTCACGCGGCTCCGTGCTGCCGGTGTCGAGGTGACACATGAACACTATGACACAGGATTTCACGGAGCACTGATGTTTACCGTGTGGCCGACCGAATTCCAGATTGCACGTCGCATGGCAGACAACTATATGAAATGGCTTAAGGAAAACTTGTAAAAACTCTTTATTATTATTACTATCCATTCCAATTTTCCACACAATGCACCCGCATTTGATTAGGTACATTTGCCCCCCCCCCCCAAAAAAAAATCTGTGTTCGCTCATGCAATTCTCTGTAAATGTGTTGAGAAATATATACAAACTTTTTGTGTTCATGCATTTCATCACAACATATCAGTATAGGAAACATGATTTTCATCCTTCCATGCATTTTCTGTAACCACTTATCCTGTGCAGAGTTGTGTGTGTGTGTGTGTGCGTGTGCGTGTGTGTGGACTATTCAAAGAACAGTACTCACTTTTCCACGTATGATGATTTGACACGTGTAACAGGAGTGCTGTCTTTATGGTCCAACAAATGCAATACTACCCACACATATCTGAGGGGAGAAATCAAACTGGTATATCACAAAAGCTGGTGAGTGTGTGATGGTGGTCGCTGGTCCTGTTTGGTGCTGTTCAGTATTGTTTGCCACCCAGACCTGCCACCTTGATCTTATGTCCTGTGGGTCAGTATCAATGATTTAGTAATAAGTACTATAATAAATACGTAATGCATAGAATCTGAACTATCCTATATGGGGTTTTAGCACACAACCTAACAGTGTGCATAACTTTCTTCCCAGCATGGGCCCACACATTTTTTTGCAATTTAGCTTTGCTGGATGTGATGTTGCAATATGTCAAGATGAGCTATAATGTCCAAGAGGGGATTTGGTAACCTTTTATCTGGAGCCTAAGCTTACAGCACACCACATGTCTCAGCAAGTGTTGTAAGTGATTAGATTCAACAGGGTGTCACAAACCCCTCTTTTTTCATGCATGATTTTATTGTAGTAAAAACATTTTGGGTGGTAACTCAAAAAGTGCAGTCATTTGGGAATAAGAATATTATTTAGCGAACAATAAATTTGACCATGTCAACAATAAATAAGATAGTATAGTTCCCAAAAGAGACCTCCCTTTGTGAAATGAATAACATATAAGCAATGATAAAGGCTGCTTTGCTGTTGTTAGATGCAGTTGTCAGCACTATTTTCATTGACTAGTGTTCAGACAGGAGGAAAGTATCAAGGGTGTATCCAAATCTCTAGTACCTCTATTCTTTAACTTTGTTCGTTATGCTTTATTTTTCAAAATGATGTGAATGATGAATATGATATGAAAACCAAAGTCTCAGCTTATAGGATTGTCATTGCTTGAATGTCACAAACGTGTTTTGTTTTTTTGTTGTTGTTTTTTTCAGTTTCTCATTTTCAACTAAATACATAATTGCATAATGTAACATTTTCAACAAGTGACAGCTTTACAGTTGTTTTTGTCACTTAAGCACTGCTACATTCTCGATTGTAAATATGACTTATGAATTTATGATTTTCATTATTTTTTAATTTTAATGTTATCTGTCAATAAATTGATTGACCTTTAACCACTAATCAGTTGTACTTGTGTGTGTTTGTGCAATCAAATCCAGTTTTATGAGTACATTCAAGAGTAGGTGGACAGTACCTGTCAACCAGTAATGGGAATTTCAGCTCTTTTTAGTGAGCCAGATCATTTGGCTCAGCTCAGTAATGAGAGCCGGTTCTTCAGCTCCCAAATGGCTCTTTATTTAGTACCACATCTGGCTTTTATAATTCAGCCCAATTTAGCAATATTGTGACTTATGATTGGTATCTGAACATGTATGTCACTTAAATTATCCGCTGTCATGCTAAACCTTGATTTCTCGAATACATTATCTTTGGCCTATATTGTGTTTGGTATCGACACATTAATGTGAAAACATCAACTGCTACCTTATTATGGATGTGTATTGAATGTTTTATTTAAATTGTTAATTATTAATAATATAATATAATAATGATAATAATATGATATATTAGCTTTTTTTCTTTTAACCTGTCCTGTCGGCATGCAGTATGAAGATCTGGGTGCCTTACAGTGGAAAGACAGGGAGAAACAGAAACAGCAAGGGGTCAGGGATACAACCACAATAACAGCAAAACAAACAACAACAACAATAACAACAATAACAATAACAACAGTGATATATATATATATACAATAGCATCAACATTATAACCCTAACTGTGTAACCATGTTCACCTTATTGTGTGTGTGTGTGCGCGTTATTTAGTTACCTTCACGAACTTTAGGACTGATAGAACGTTGGGCTCTGGGAATAATTGGTAACTTTGTCTTTGCTTATTTTGTTGTTGTAGCAGTAACGGCCTTCCAGCCCCCTGTTACTTGTTCAAGTCAGACTTAATTTGATTTATGTTAATATTTGGTTGTTTGTGTAGGGTTAAAAGGGGTTAACGATAATAATTATGATCAAAATGATCATATATTAATTATCGTATTATAAAGCTATTAATTAATCAGGTAGGGTTATGAAAGAATACCTCGAGGAGCACCACCTTCCTAAAGCTATATCCTTAAGGTCGGAAGGATTCCTTAAGAAAGCTGTAAATATAACCCAGATTAATTAATTACTAAATAATAGCGTTCAATCAGTCTCAAATGAAGGAAGTCGAGTCCTCTATCGCAAGAACTAATGATTCCAGTCATCAACACAGAAACTTGGTCTAAGAGAATCTACTTTATTATCAAAGATAATCTAACACAGCACACAGAACAAACTAAAACTAAATTCAACATAGGATGATAACAGAAAGATAGTCAAAATGAGATCGGAGTGAAAGAGAGAAAATAAGACATAACTATAACAAGGCGAGATGATAGCGTGGTGATGTGAACCAACTAAAGGGGGTCTAAGGGAAGCTTGAAGGGAAACTAAATTAGATGAATTGTGGATCGTAATGCCAGATCAGCTATGACGCTTTCCAAGACACAGAGATGTTCGGGTTAGCTTACTTCTCAGCCGGTCTCCGGGGTAGGGACGAAAGCACGCTTTGGCGAGTTATCAGGAGGGGTCACCGACCGGATACTCGCGGAGGATGCTGTTCGAAGTCCACCGGATCCTGGTCCCGAATCTCCGATGTTGGAGGGTCGCGTCGTCGCTGGCTGGCGGCTTTGTGAACTTCGGACCTGACGGTCGTGTTCAGCTTGGCCGTGCTTTGACGGCGTTGGAGCGAGTTAAGGGGTAATGCAGCTCAAAGAAGGGCTTAGTGAATTACTCAGGCGTGAGTGATCCACAGGTGAGCTTCAAATAAATTAGTTGAAGTGAAGAACTTCAACCATTAGCAGAAATCGTGGGAGAGGAATGCTATCTAACTGTATGAGCTAAGTCTTAAAGAAAAGGGAAAAGAAGTCTCTTCTGCTGTGGCAGGAGGGCACGGGCTTATCCACGGAGTCACGGGGATCTCCGCGTTCAGGAGTCAGAGTTCATGTCAGGTGGAGGTAGGAGCAAGAGGAGCAAGAGAGCGAGCGGCTTCGCGCCGTGGCTTTTGAAGCCTCACAGCTGCCGGAAGTAAGGGCGTGTCCTATGTTACTGTAAGATATGCGTTCACATCACCAGCTGGCATAGAAACAATAGGCGAGACATCTGAGTCTCTCCACTGGAAGGAGGCATCAAAGCACACATGCAATAAACATGAACTCAAAGGGACACAGGAAGAAAATCATCACTATGTGCTCATCAAATTCAAAACAAGAAACATATTACAAAAGGAGTAAAACACACAACGATAAGGAGAACATCAGAAATGATCCATTAGAACATGTTGCAGAGTTCAGCTTCCCAGAAATCATGCTTACACAGTCATGAACACATTTCTTCTCTTGCTTCCGTGATGAGAGGAAGAGGAGAAGAGGCAGGAGGTATGGTGAACATTTTGGCATGGAAGGTTGGTTGGATTGTCAGATTTTTATTGATTCATTGATTCCCAGTTTCTGAACCCATGCAGGGTTTTGGATCCTGTGGTTTGGAACAGAAAGCAGTCTCATGGTCTCCTGAGTTGCAGACTGATACCCTGGTGTGTCTCTGGTACTCAGCAAGGGGTCAGGAGGGGTGAAACCAGGTCCTCTTTGATATGTTAAAGGAGGGCAGATGTTGTGTTGATACAGACCCCAAGTTGTGATTACGGGCGTTATCTTTCGGTGAATTGTGGGGTTGTAACTCCACAATGGCGAGCAGATTGTTGTTCCAAGGGAATGACCATGTTTGATCATTCAAGCAAGGCGAAACCAGGGCTGAAGTCGCAGGGCATGGTGAGGTGGGGGTCGACTGACCTACCCTCACCCTACATTTGTGCAGTGATTAAATTTTAACTCAAATTATAAAGGGGCAAAGAAAAAGCCTGTCTTTGTTGTTACTTAAATTTTGTGTTTGTGCCTTCGATTTTAAGCAAGACAACTGTATCAATCTGTCTAATCTATTTACAAATGAAAGAAAAAATGACATTGGCTCGCATGAAAAAGAGCCGGCTCATAGAGCCGACTCGTTCACGAACAACACATCACTACTGTTGACGCCATACTACCTGTTTCATGTTGACACGTACATTACATGTAGTGAAAGTGAAAAGGACAATGGGTAGAGAAGGATACCCTCGGCTTACTCAGATGCACTAAATCCACTTTCTGTAGTTGAAACAGTCCCCTTTGGATGTGTTTAGGTTTCATATGGCTAAGTGGGGAAATACAGATGATTTGCTCACATACTACAGACTGTGTCAACAAATTAATCCTGAAACACACCTACACACATTCAGTCACATTCACATTCAGAGGTTGGAAAAGGGAACCAGCTGGGTTTCTTTTCTCTGGATAGCAAAGATATTGATGCACGAGAACAAACAAACCATTTAAGTATTAAAAAAAAGGATGATTCAAATAGGTCAACTTCATTTATCAGGACAAAATCAACAAAACACTCCACGCCTCCTGGGTGTAGAGTGAACTCTGAGCTACTCTATGCTGGTCATGTTCTTTTGTGTGCTGGCCTCGTGTGCATGCACTTAATGTGTACATGTACTTATTTATCCCTTCATAGATTAAATAGTGGAACTGTTCTCAAACGCTAATAACAGTAACGTGATATGGATTATGGCAAACGATTCTTTGAAACTATTAATATATAGTGATTTTGCAGGGATTATACATACAGTAGAGAATGTGCACAAAATCTTACTGTGCTCTCACGCTAGAACGTGACTAAGCATGAATAAGCATGCACACACTGCCCTATAAAATATGTGCTTGGTGATTTTCTCTCAGGTTTGGTGCATCATTATTTATACTGCTTGAGATAAATCATGCCATTTTGAAAGGACATGTAGATTTGGTCTCTTTGTCAGGTTTGAGTCCCAGACTCAGGTCGCTAACTTGTTCAATTGTACACATATAGATTTTCACATATAGATTTTATCACCACAACATTATTACTGCCTGGAATAAAACCTTTACAAAGACCATATGGCCTCTAATGCATTTTTTGTCAAATGGCCAGTTGTCTTAAGGATATCGTTTTTCGAGTTTGTCCTCAAATGTACCTTTGAGCTGCCTTTTCTCCTGGCCTCTGTATCAATACCAAACCTTCAGCTTATTATTATGAAACTGGAAACTCACAATCAGGACTCAGCCCCATTTTTCATGCTTACTTCTTCTCTTTACTTATTCCAGGAAATATGCCAATGTAAATGAAATGATGGATCAAGCGTTTGGTTATAAGTCATAAGAGAAAGAAAGCACCTGATCCTGGCTGCTGTGTGAATGCCCCATGAAGCCAAGTGTGGTTGATGAGAATTCAGGCCCTATGGAACTGCAAAGGTCACTCACAGACCAGTATGAAGGGATCTTCTGTTCAAATCTGTCGGGTTGGTTGTCTTTGCTGCTCTTTCTTTCTGACCAGCTTTCTAAGCTTAGCATAGAGGAATTCTCTGAACTTATCACCAGCAAGGAAGTAGAAGACAGGGTTGATGACACTGTGCAAGAAGGCCAACGGCCGGGTCAAGATATAAAGGCCCTCTATGTACTTCCTTGAACACAGGTGCAGTCCTTCCCACACCTGCCAAGATGCTATTCTGATGTTTCTCAGCACATGGTAGGGAGTGTAGAGAACCAGGAACATGGCTGCAACTGAAGCTACAACCCTGAGAGGCCGCTTGAAGGAAGTTGTCCTGCGCTGCAGAGACCTTTCCTGGACACGGAGCAGATGTGCAATTTGGTGGGAGAAACCGCAAAGTCCAAGAAGAGGCAGAATGTAACCAGTCAAGGTTAGCCCCAGGCTGTAGCCTAATGTATTGATGTCTCCCTTTAGGCTGGCAAAATCCTTGCAGTGTTTCCCGTTTCCGCTCTGCAGGTCCTGGACCATTAGTGCTATCATTGGAGCAACTTCCACATTGACCACTAGCCAACTCAACCCTGTCACAATCAGGGCTGTTCTCGGCCTCAGCAGGTAGTGGTTCCTTGTTGGATGTCTAATGAGCAGAAAGCGGTCCATGCTCAGCCAAACCATAAAGAGGATGGAAGAGTAAAGATTGACATGCAGGATATAGCGGTTGGCAACGCAGGCATAGGGATTGGTCTCTGATTGGTCATTTGCATAGAGGTACGAGAGACGTGGCAGTGTGCAGAGGAAAATAAGGTCAGAGACTGCCAGGTTGAAGAGGTAAATATTGCAACTCTGCCACCGTGGTAAACAAAGTATGTAACCAAATACAACCAGAAGGTTGCCAGGGAAACCAATGCAGAACTCGATGGCATAAACAGGTGACAGGAAGTACTTTTCCAGCACGTCATCTATCTCTGTACAGTTGGGCAGCTAAGATAGGGGTAGAAGATTCAGAAGGGACATCAGAAGAGGAGGAAGTAGAAGAGGAGGAGAAGGGAGAGAAGAAGGAAAGGAGGGGAGAGGAAAAGAACAGGTAAGTCACACCTGAAGCACAATGATGTGATTTAATAGTCTGCATCAGATTATGTAGAAATAATTTAGGTTCAGAGCTTTACACATCCATCCTAACAGATATTATATGCATTAAGATTAAGACTTACCATGCTGTAGTTGTTGCCTACTAGTTGATGGCAGTGTGAATACTGTAGGGAGTGTGATCATGAGCAGATGCGGCCAGTGGAAACAGTAAACACTGAGTTGTGAGGGTACTGGTGTCTCAGATGTGACACGGCTGGAAAGTCTAACCACAATAACCATTTCTTATATGGCTGGAACACTTTGAGTCTCATTTGCATGCCAAATATAGAGTACAATGCCCTAACAGACCTAATGGGTTACTTTGTACCTCTACGGCCGTGTGATACTTTGTGGTATCCACTTCAAAATTGGTGATACTTGCATTTGCTGTTGAAACAAGATTCATACATTAAATATCTGAAAAACATTTTCAACAAAATTTAATTTTGTTGATTGCTTAATTTAATCTCTGTGAAATCCTCACGTGCTCCACGTTAAACCATCCTCTCCACACAGGTCGCCTGTTTCCAGAGAGGAGTGTTCAAATTTAATGTTTGAGATTTTTAAACATTTGACATTACGTATTTACATCAGATTACAACATAATGATTCATTGATCATTGCAAATTTGCAGGATTAACATGGAAATGCTAAAACATTAAGTCTGAAAACTAGTGCTGGAAAGGGCACAAACAAACATTAACACTGGCAGCTCATCAGCATAAAGTAGATTCCTATCGTCATTTGAATTCTTCTCCCAAATCTGATGTCATATCCAATTTAAAACTAGTGTTTTAAATTGGCTAAGACAGGGCAACATCGATATGTAAATATGTTTATCTGTCAGAGGGGGTACATTTCTCATCAATCAAACCATCCATGTGTTCACTGGGAAAAAGTCAGTTCACCTGCACCATTGCAAGAAAGTGCAACACAAATCATTCCACGCATTAGTTCATGATTCATAGAGTTTCAGACATGATACGGTGGAGAATGGAGTCATCTGGCCGCTAACTGCATCTAAAAGAACTCCGCCTGGCCAGTACATAAAACAAAGAGTACAAGAATACAACATGTTGCTCCAAGTTTTATTTAGCTGTGAGCAAAGAGCACATTAAGGCAACCAATGGAACATCCATCCAGTGACTTGGCAAAGACTTATTGTTGTTTTTGCATCAATAAGGACAAACTATGGATACTTTTATCCAAACCATTTTGAACTGCAATGATTATTAATAAGCATAGTTAGGCATGCCTTACTATATATAGTCTGTGCTGTTTATGTAGCACTTAAGATGTGGAGTGATGAATGAGATAATTATTGCAATAAAGTTTCATCAAAAGGTAAGCTGTCATAGTACATCTTGATAAGATCAACAACCTTTCCTCTGATCGTATGACTGTCCAGACACTTACAGGCTTATTAGAGGATTCTGTTATGGCAGCTGTGCATGTACAGTAGCTTTCTTAATTCATCTCATGCAGTTGTTACTCCATTCGAAATGGCGTGTTAAGCGTTTATCCCAACCCCGACCCCACTCGAGTGTTTGTGGAAATATAATAGGCATGTTTTATTCTAATCCTTAGAAACTGAACACGCTGTTTTGACCTGTTGATTAAAAACATGTGAGAAATGTGGTAGAGCTCTCTCTACATAGGGAAAGAGTAAGGCCTCAGAGCAATGTGACTGTGGGGAAAACAGTCAGTGCAATAAAATGCTTCATTTTGTTAGCTTTAATAATGTGAAAAAATGTATTCACTTGGCTTTGGAACATACTGATAACAAAACAATACAGCCGTGTTGACTTTTGAATTTTCAAATTATGATGCAAAGCTCTTTCCTGTGGTTGCAAAACACACTCTGATCTTGAGGATGTTCATTCTGGTACTGAGCCTACAGTATATTTTGGCAACAAAGCTTATAATGTTGGTCAGCCCTTAGAGAGCACATGACCTACTGCTGAGAAACATGTGAGACAAAGTCCAAGTCGATTTTTTTTCTCCCCCTTGCCCTGCAGAGAAAGTAAGCAAGGTAAAATAGAGAGGGCATGTCCTTAAGAAACCATTCTGAAGACTGACATTGTTTTATTTGGTTATAGTACTGTGGGATCAACATTAATCCTCATCATTCCTGAGCTTTAGCAGTGGAAGGAGTTTTATTTTTATTTTATTGGAGGCCAACAGCGGAGCTTTGACATGAGGCTTATTTTTATTACTGACCTGGTTAGCATGTGTTAAAGTATAATATGCGTTATAGTGTCATAAAAACAAATACTGTTGATCTGATAAGCCTTTTTAAATGTGAGGCTATGATGTCTTTTCATTTTCCAGTTTGTACAGTGAGAGCGCACTCTGGTGGAAGGAAAGTTGTCCTCACAGTAGCAAGTGCCTGAAGATTGTTGTCAATTCACACATGCTTACTCCTCATTACTTATTGTAGTCATTATGTGGCTTACCAGCACATATGGAGTGAAGGCTCCTCTCAAGTATGAATAATTCAAAATGAGCGGCCTGTGGACTGTATGTTTGGCCTTGGAAGTGAAAGTACACGTGTCTTTTTGATCATATGTCAAACGTCACTCCATATATTTACAGCATTTGGCAATTGGTCCAGAGCTACTTACAGCAAGCAATACTCAATACTTAATGTTTTACTTTGAAGGAACAGCTGAAGGAATGGAGAGACTCCAAGACACCTAAAAATATTTAGCTTCCTACAGTTTGACCTTCAGTACTTTGTAGCACTGAGGAATGATTCTGGTTACTGGTAATACATCATCCATAAGGAATGTGGGTTTAAGCCATTCTTAAGAACTACAAGCTACAACTACCATATAGTATACTGCTCACTAAACCAGTTCAACCCCTTAGTTGACACCCTTATTCTTTCTGTGATTTATTTTTAATTATTTCTCTACAAATATACAGAAAAGCAAAGACTTAAGGGAAATCATACTTTTTTGTTGTTGTTGCTTTTCTCTCTTTTTTTATCCTCTCACAATGTTTTTGAGATTTGACAGACATCTGTCCATTTGGAGTGGTCCTGTAGATGCCCAGGTTGGGAACCACTGGACAGAAATACATTCCGAACTATTCCATTTAAATGAAATTTGAGTGTAAGTTTGAATGAAAACTGCAGTAGAACTGTGCTTGCAGAGTTGTGTATAAAAGGAGTCTATGAATATATGACTTTAAGGAGTCACTGTGGTGTAACTGTGTCTGCTACAAGAAACTAAAGGGCAAACTTTACAAATTACAATCCATACACACATGAGACCCACCAGGCAAAGAAACCGATTAAATGGGAAATGTGTGTAAATCATACATCCATTCTTTTCAGTAGGGCATGTCATGTACCAGGCCTCACAGAGATCATGTAGTGTAAGTTTAATCCAGCAGAGGGCAATACTCCCCCAAAACTCAGATAGTGAGCCAAAACTCTTCATGCGGCCTGCATTCTGTTTGTGGAAAATTACACCGATAGGGGAAAAAACAAAACAAAACAACAACTTTAAAGTTTCATAAGATTAACATAACCGAAATTAATCAATCAGATGTATTTCTTTTGTCTTTCTTTCTTTGTTTATTCATTTGTTTAAAAAAATCCAACAACCTTAAAGTTTGATAAGATTAATTTAAACTGAAATTAATGAATTAGATGTATTTCACCGTGGAAAATTCATGAGAGTATGTCTGAATAATTATCAGCTAAATATGAGGCTGGAAAAAGGACATGGAATGAGGAACAATGAGAAATATGAAGAATAAAAATGTGAGATAAAACTTGTGATGGAGCAGTTAGTGGAGTCAGTTTGTCCCAGCGGCCTCATAACTTGTGATTGTGATAACTTGTGATAACTTGTGATGTTATGTGTGTGCACACACACATAACATGTGAGTGAAGTCTGAATGAGTGTGTGTCTCATGCTGGTCCATTGTGACCGAGTGTTCCCATTAGCCCCAGTAGCTTCAACTGTCCCAGTTCTGGAAAGTGGCACACTTAGCGCCTTATCACCACAACTCTACACCAATTATCAACATGGTTCACATCTGACAGCGAGTTAATTAGATCAAAACTGGGTGTAAAGGCAGAGATTTGATAAAGACAAAGCATCTTTACTGCATGAGGTTGAGGTGGTTGAGGTTGAGTTACGTCCGAATGTTTCAAGTGCAACATAAAGTGTTCATGCTCTTTGTACTCTCTGTGCTCTTTACATTACCTCCATCATTTCAATGTCCTCTCTCACTCTTTCAGTCCTATCTCTTATTTTCTTCCAAACTTCAAATTCCAATATTTTCCCACAGGCTCGTATCAGAGGGTTTTTGAATACATAAGTCATCCCGTGTTTATTTGAGTGGCAGTCAACCTGGCACTTTCAGACAGGGTCGATATTGAGAACTTCACCTGCCCTCGTTCTTTTTGTTGGGGTCACCCTCTGGGCCGGTTTTGAAAATTGGTTTAAAAATGTCCTTAAAATCCCCCAAACTGTCTTTGGTGTTTCTAAAATGTGCCTGGTCATTCTGCCCCAGTGAAACGTGATCACTGAGCTGTGAAAATAGGCAGCTAGAGATTTCCTTCCTGACCAATTGACAGTTTCACTACAGTGAGAAAAGCAGTTAGATGCTTACTGTTTCATCTGTGTTATAGACACGACTGGCAAATTAAACTCACACTCCTCCTCCTCCTGACTACAGCTGACAGAAAAACGAAACAATTCAACCCTGACAACAAAAGTCATTGTCAGACTTCAGGATAAAGCAACATTGTAAGATAATAATTAAAAATCTTGAGAAAAACAGAATTACTTATTCATCCACTCATCCATCCATCCATTTTCTATAACTGCTTATCCTTTGTAGAGTTGAGGCTGGATGGGGTGCATCCTGGACAAGTTGCCAGCTCATCACAGTGAATAATGACAATTTAAAGTCACAAATTCTCCTATTGCATGTTTTTGGGCTGTGGGTGGAAGCAGGAGAACACGGAGTGAACCGACGCAGACACGGGGAGAACATGCAAACTCCATGCAGAAGGGCCCCAGGTCTGGATTTGACCGTAGAATCACCTTTCTGTGAGGTAACAATGCTGCCCTCTTACCTCCATGCCGCCCAGTTTTCAAAAAGAATATCATAAACTAGAAGGGCACTCAATATAACGCATTCCTCCACCAAGGCTCAACAGTCCCCTTAAATTTAATTTAATTTAATCGAGTTACAAATTCCCTTTAGACATGTGCTCCATCGAAATGGGTTTTGTTAAAGTAAAAAAAAAAAAAAAAAACATGGATCCACCTTTTCATCATTATTATTTTTATTTATTCTTTATTATTTTTTGCTTCAGTTTTGGCAAGTGCCCCACTCTTCCACCAAGTTTCAATTATATTCCCTGAAATATTTCATGATGCGATTGACAAGAATGGTCCAAAAATCCCTGTGTAGCATGTTCAAAAAAAGAGGAAAACATTCCTGACATCCAGATCCACTCCAAAATTTGGATGTTTCATGAAAATCTGTCAAATCTAACAAATTGACAAACAAACACACCAAAGCTAATCCAGTGTTCACTCCAGTCAACACAGGATGACAGAACTGCATCTGGTGCACTTTGGCATGTTTAAAACCTTTTGGGACAATAACAAAACTACTCTGAAGGCCTATTGAAAACTGACATGGTAATGAAACCAACTCCTGTCAGGGCATTCCTTTCCTTTTATAATAACCAGGACTCCTCCCCCTGCCAGCCCATCCGTTTGAACCCTCTGCTTCGTACATGAGTTTGTTTTTTATTTTTTGTATTCTCTCCTTTACCATTTAATTTTCAGTACCAGCCTCTCCAGAGGCTTGTTTTACACATGCTGTTGGTGTATGCTGTGTCAGGCTTTCTCAGCGTTACTGATATGATAGCCTCTGGTGTCTGCTGGGACATATAAATTCAAAACCACCATCAGGTCAGCTAACATAGTTGCTGAGCACGTTTGCAGAGCCAAGATTTCCCGACCTCAGCAGGGCTAATATCTTATCCTGCCATGTTTTCACTTCAGCCACTAATAGCCAGTTCTCAGGGTCAGTCAAGCACAACTTATGACAAGCCCTGGCTCCTTCTAGATGCTTTACGGTTTGTTTTTATTGTTTTTTTTAACGTTTTTTTGGGACGCTCATATGAAATCTCTGCCTCTTTTTAATTTTCCTGAACAGTAGCTCGAGTGAGCCTTTGTGCATTTTCATTTTCCCGGTGATGAAACGTGTGTGATTTTCCTGTTGGGTCCTTGTCATGCTCAGTTCATGTGAATCACGTGATTTTCATTGGCAGGTGGCAGTAGCACATTCTCTTTTACAGGAGCTGTTTTCCAAGCTCACACTTTTTTGAAAGGCTCTTCTTGTTTCATTACTGGCATCTGCAGGTTTTACAGATGTGGCCATTAGAGCACCGCACACACAAAAATAATGGCCCTCCTGTTCTGAGTCTTGACTCGATGACTTCATACAACTGCTACGGGGGAACCTGGGAGCTATGAAACAGGTTATATTATGTAAAACACATTGAAATGGTTTTGCAAGGTCAGCAAAGACAATGAGCGTCTTGTTAGCCTCTGTGGTGATCGGAAAACACTCGAAATCGCTCGAAAGAGCCAGGGGGAAAGCATCCGTCATATCCAACATCTACTCCAGCAGCACATCATGTCACAAGCTCTTGTCTGTCAGGCCTCAGTCGGTACCTCTGTCAGCTGGCAGTCAAGTGTGGGCAGTCAACCTCCCTTTGCAACACTGACATCAGCCATTCTTTACTTTCTCTCTGAGCTTCAGCTCAATTCCTCCTCTTTCTCTTTCATTCTCTCCCTTTTTAACATTCCCACGAAGGCCTCCCCTCCATCATTTTAATTCTCTTCACTAGTCTCCGTTTTGCTCCTTCGCTTCTCACCGTAACATCACACACAAGAAGCATTTGGAACAATGGCTCGTCATATCCACAGCCTCTTAATTGGTGTCACATGGTGTCAGGGGACTGGGGAATGTCGTAACACCACTGAGGATGTCATACAAATCTGTCTTCACACTCTAGAGACTTGTGGAGGAAAAACAATGCTTTGAGCCGTGACATAATTTGGTTGTTTCTCACTATAAATTTGCTGAGATAAAAGTAAGATGGTGGTTTGAGATCTGACACAAATGTAGAGGAAGCTGGATAATCCACAAATAACCACTGAACGCTCAAAATCTAAATATCTATCTGTATCAAATCTCAGTGCTAGAGGTGGAGAATGATGTTTTCTGTCAGGTCTTTCACTTCCTGGATTCCTTGTGTTGGTGCCAAAGGATAGGGTTCTCTTTGCCAGGCCTTGCTAAGTGGTCAGCATTTATCCTATAAAACACACACATAGGAATCTGTTTTAGGAAAAGAGAGGAAATGAGATCACTTTTGAAGGCACTCACAAGACTAAAGCAACTTTCAGTAAGAATAAAAATGTTTGCTCTGCGGTGGATGTGGATCGTTTTTTTTTTCCCACATATGGACCCATCTGTAAGGATACGATTTTGAGAAGACAAATATGGTTAAATTAATAATAATAATTATACATGTGTCTTCGTTTGCTTTTATACGCTCAAGCACCTGATCCGATGTTTTCTCTATCAGTGCTTTCTTCCTCCTTCTTCATTGGCCGGTCGCTCTACCATCTTCTTCCTTCACTTCTCCCCAGGTGTGTTGTGATTATGAGTGGCATGATTCAAATGTCTCGACTTCATGCTCTGCCGCTCACAGACAAGGAAAAAAGCTCTCGGTTTTTAGGAGGAAGAGGAGAGCTGTCTCCCACCCTCTCCTCATTGCAGGTAGCCTGCGCTGAGGTCTCGCCGTGTGACGTCACAGCTCTCATCTTGCCTCATGGCCTGGAGGTTTCATCTCCACAGATTAGATTGGGCTGATATTGACCGGCTGACTCACTGCCACCAGTTTAATGCCTCTGCAGTAAATTGTTAATGTGATTACCAAGTCTTTAGTCATGCTATAGCTGCATTGTTTAAGGGACATCAAACACTGGTTGGTCAACCACTTTGTCCAGACTAAAATATCTCAGTAGCAGGGCCAGTCCAAGCCTTTATGGAGCCCTGAGCAGAATATGATTTGGTGGCCTCCCGTCGCCTATATTCTTGACTTAAAGTCAACGCTTCATCATTCACACACTGTAAATCTAACACACCCATTATCAATTATATGAGTTGTATCTGTGTTGATTGACACCAATGTCAGCTGTGAAGGAATCTCTTTGGTCAGGTCAACCAAGGTGACGAAGGAGATTTGATGTCTTATACTGAAGTATTTAATACAGCTTGATTGAGGAGAATTGACCCAATATGTGAAACAGTGTAGAGCCAATTCTGAATAACACTTCCTGGTCTCTAAGTATTTAATCTCTAATGAACAATGCATTTACTGTAAACGAGTTAACCGCTTCGTTTAATTGATTTGGTTCAAGTTTTTCATTTTTTCAGGATTTTCCCGTCAGCCTCAGCTATGCTAAGTGCTAATTGGCAAATGTTAACAGGCTAATATGTTAACCTAAGAGGATGAACATGGTAAGCATGATAGCTGCTAAACATCCGGATATTAAATTGTCATTATTAACATATGTTAGCATGTCTAACATTAGTATATAAGTCAAAGCTGTGCCTAAATACAGTTTTACAGAGCAGCTAGGCTGCAAACTCTTAACATCTGCTGTCAAGGGAGCTTTTTGGGGCAGGATTCAATGCAAAACCATAAATCTTTCATTGTTTGGGTGTGTATGATTATTTGGTATTTTATCATAGTGAGCTAAGCCCTACTTATTTCACTATCTCTGACGGGCAGAGGGATCATTTGCATAATGTATCGGCCATGCTCCGTCCCTTTGCCATGAAGGAGGGACACATGCACACAAACACACATACTGTGCACACACCTGGCTCAGATAGATGGGTAAAGGAATGTGCTTAGACACCACACTGATGTGTGAAACAGATGTGCTGATGATAGGCAGCATGAAACAAAAAGGAGGAATGCATTCTGCGGCGGAGATGTAAATATTAGAAATGGTGCATCGGGCCAGAAAGGTCTTTGACACAATTAAGAGAGCTTCCCAGATTTCATTGACCTTTCCTTTTTATGGAGAGTTTAACACTTCTGAATTTTATCTTTATGGGTCCCATTCTTTCCTTTCATTCCCAGTCCTCCTTTTTCTTCCTTTTTTTCTATCACTCCTTTTTGGCGGAGCTCCGACACACAAGCTTTTCCATGAGCCTGCTGACTCTACAAACAGCTTTACAGCATTCCTGAGCGAGAGTCATGCCTCTCCTTTACCTTTGTGTACACAATAACACCTTGCCCCTTAAAACCCTCTAACGCCCTTCACAAAGGCCTCCCAGGGACACCTTTGCCCTCGTGCTGCTTCGTTCCTCTTCTGTATTTGACCACAGCCCCATAGATTGCAGCCATGCCTCCTGCTCCGGTCATATTTCTTTATCTGTTCTGTGTAAACACTGAGCACACATGGAAGTGTGCACATGGTCAGCTACGTTCTGTGTTTACACAAGCAGGGGATAGAGGCATGCCGGCGGTTTAAGCACTGTAAACACGTCCTAAACGGATGTCTGCTGCGCAGTGTGGTTGATGTCAGCCTGTGTGTGACCTGAGCCAAACTTAACATTCTGCACATGCAAGCAGCGAAGAGGGTCATCTCAGACAGGAAAACATATGACCAAAAATAGGCAATCCAACCCTGGCTGTGGCATCAGTAGTCTGGAGCAAACACCATTAAGCTCAGAACTGTGACTAGCAGAGCAAAGAATTGAGTTAGCTCAAACAGTCAGCTTTCATCTACACTCATAATGTTACAACTCATTCTTAGGCCTGACACACAACTGCACTTTCTCCTCTTCTCCTCCATTGCTCTGTTGCTTCTTTCTTCCTTCCGCTGTCTACACCATCTCTCTCTCTCTCACACACACATGCACACACACAGAAAAAGAAGCAAAGAACAATATTGACTCTGCATATCTATCTATCTATCTACCACATGCATGCACACACAAACACATCTAAATACAAATGTCTGTCTGCTCTCTCTCTCTCTCTGTGTGTGTGAATGAATCATGCAGGAGTAATGCAGCAGATGCCCGGATGCTGTTGTGAATTCCAATCTAAATGTTATGTTAACATTGTTTTTACCTTAAACATGTGAGCACGCTGCACATGTCTGTGAATGTATTTGTCATGATTTTTTCCTAATTTGCTTGATCTGGCACACGTATGCACCGACGAAGCAGGACAGCAGTTACTGGTCGAAATCATACGTGTAAACATATCATGGCACATGTGGTTATGGTAAGTTGCACATTAATCAATAGAGAATTGCATCGGTGAAATAAACAAGATTCCAGTGGTGCCATTTCACAAATACCAAATGTAAAAAAAACAACGACAACAGATGAATTACAGGGAGATATAGCTGCACATTACGAGCCATTGTGCTTTGGTGTAGACCTATCAATAACAAATTAAAGCAGTGATAACATTGTTACTATCCCACTGCCTCCAAAGAGACAGCTCATTCATATTTTCTGGACCAATTCTCATGATCTTTCATTTCTTCTTTAAATCTCTCCCTGTTGCACACTGATAAAATATGTTCAATAATGTTTCGGGTTTACCTCATTCTCTAAATAATCATCTTAATACCGTCTTTTGCTCTCTTTTGTCACAGTACTCTCAGCCACCCCCCCAAAAAAATGCACTCAGTGACACCCACTGCATCTCATCACCTCTGGGATAATATTAATAACATAATGCACACACCTTCTCTCTCTATTTAAACTTTGTTGTAGTTTGCTTTAATCAATAGTGAGCTGAGTAATGTGTGTGGGTTTCCTATAAAAGTATGGGTAGTGTAGTTCCCTAGAGTGTCTGTCTCGGTGTAGGTCTGATCTCTGTGCTCCCCGTCGGGGTACTAAGGAGATTGGATATGCTCTGTTAATGCTATTAGTGCTGCAGCTGAGGATTACTGTCTCAAAAGGAAAGGGGTAAAGGGTGTGAAAAGTGAAAAATCATTGCTTTGAGAGAGCATGTGTGTGACAGAGATTTGCATGTTTGTACATGCTTTTGAGCCAATAAGAAAGAGACCAAAAATTGCATATTGGTGCAGGCTGTTATGCACCAGGAAAAAATACAAAGACACCGATTCTTATTCACAGTGTTCCCTGTGAGCGGTTTCTTTTTTTTCTTTCTTTTTTTTTTTCATTTGGCTGTCCTCCAGGGATTTGAGTTAATTAGTCTATTAAATTGGCTGGCACCTCTCAGAAACAGACTTCTTTTTTTTTTTTTTTTATAGCCAAAGAAGAGTTAGATGTCGTGATAATTATATTTTCAAGACAGCCAAAGTTGAAGTCTGATACAGGGGTGATTCGTTTGGCCTGTCCTGTGTGGAAAAAGCCTGTTTAAGTATTGTGCAACACGTGCGAAAGCTTCGTCCTCCTCTCATCAGTGTGAGTTATATTCCCGAGCTAAGAGGTAGCAGCCATACTGTAGAGTGTGCAGATTGCTTGAGATCCATACGGAAGGAGATGGAGAATCATACCCCTAAATAAGATACACCATCCAACGTGTAGAATATGACAGCAGACAGAGTTTCACAAGATCAGCGTCTTGTTTTCTGACATGACCGGTGAAGCAGGGTCTATCTCAGACAGTCGAGCTGAAGATAGTTTTATGTATCACAACTACAGAAGTAGATGGTCGCAGTCTATGCGATATCGGTGTACGTGATCTGTTCTTCCACCGGTATGTCCCCAGGGCTCGCCTTCTAGGTTGATCTGCTCTGTAAATGTGTGTCTATAAGCAGCTGCTGAAGATGAGTGTGCGCCTGCAGGGAAGGACATCCTGACTTTGAATTCAGAAATAAGAAATGAAGAGATGTTCTAAAGCATTAAATACTGTGCACTTCATATGTCAACTAAACATAACCTCGTGAATATGTTCAGTGTGCGCTGAAGACTCGTATTCACCACAGGCATATTTTTTATCAGACATTTGTTTGTCCCATCAAACAGAAAATCTGTATTTCATATTGCCTGGGGGCTGCTGCAGGTGGTTTTGTGAGAGTGCAGCTGAATGAACACTTGGATTTTCGCAGTTAAATCTCAAACACCTGTCGTGTACATTTGTGTTTCATTGTGTTACTATCGTCTGTGAGTCAGTAATGTCACATAATTTTCTGTAATAGCTGTATTCATGTATCTTTAATCAGATATTCATCTCCACATAAACATAGTGCAGTTTAGTTGGCTTATACTTTGGTAAGCTGCCATCATTGCCTGCACCAAGGAGGTTTTTTTTGTTTGTTTGTTTGTTTGTGTGTTTGTCTGTTAGCAGGATTACACAAAAAATACGTGACAGATTACGAAATGAATAAATGAATTATTTTCTGTTTCTTTCAACAAGGCAAGATAAGGCTTTTTGTACCTTTTTGTCAATTACACAAACCACATGATGGGTTACCATGAAACTGGAAATTTGTGAAAACCATAGAATCCACGGGACAGATCCATGAGATGAGGCTTTTCTCAGCATTTTTATCAATTATGCATAAACTACTTGACAGATTTTCATGACACTTGGTGGAAGAGTGGGGTCGTGTGCCAAAAATGGAACCATTGAATTTTGCAGTAGCTCCAGATAAAGAGGCGGATCCATTACTATTATTTATTCACTTACAAACCCTGTGAGGTCCATTTTGATGGCGCATGTGTCTTGTTAGAATTTGGATTAGAGTATAATAAATTATAAGAGGTGACTGGTATGTGTTCTATTGAATGTCCTTCTAGTTGCAAAATAATTAAAATTTCTAAAATTTCTGAAACAATAGAAAAGCCAAAGTTGCTGTTTTACTGTGATCCTTCCTTCTGCCTCTCTATTTTCTTTCTCCAACACACTCCTATAATCATCCTCTCACAGAATCTTTTCCCCCTTTTCTCACACATTTATACATCTTTATGCGAGCTGCGATGTGCCAAGAGATTGTCCTTATGAATATTTACGATAGGTAACTTACCAAGGGCAATCTGCTGAGATTTGTTAACTCCCACTCTGCTTCATGCGTATGCATGCATATGTCTGTAGGCTTCAGTGTGTGTGTGTGTGTGTGTGTGTGTGTGTGTGTATTATTTTTCAGTACTCTGACTCTCCTCTAGGCAGGGCCATGTATTTGGATCAAACCCCAGTGTAACCTATGTTATTAGAAATGTCAACATTGCTGTCACGTACAGAGCCTGGCCTACTGTAGATTCATATGCAAAGTGTTTTAGAATACTCATTTCTTTATCTTTGTTCAAGGCTATTGAAAGAAAGTTTTTCTATGCACAGCACCACTCTCATGTTTTTGCATGTTTCTGTAACCGACTGTGCCTACAACACATATACTCAGTCTGTGCATTTTGCTCTGGTTTAGCTGTGAGCACAGCACGCAGCGAGACACTGCTACAAACTGACAAGGTTGCAGCTACATTGCACCATTCTCTTTTGAGTGGCATTAACAAGGATGTTTTTTTTCACAAACACTTTTCAACAATTCACATCATTGTCCCAACAATGGTATGACATTTTTTTGTGTAACACACTGGTTGTCAAGCTGACAGACAGAGGATGATTAACATATTCAACTGATGATTTTTAATTGCTTTAGAGGGGGTTATATGCTGTCTGTTGAATTGCCAGCTCTCTGATTTTACTATCCTTTTAGTTACAGTGTACATTTTCAGACCCCACCTGTGAACATCATGCTTGCACTAATTATGTGTCATTCATTCATTCATTTTCTGTAACCTCTTATCCTGTGTAGGGTCACAGGGGGGCTGGAGCCTATCCCAGCTGATATTGGGCGAGAGGCCAGGTACGCCCACAGGGCCACATGGAAAGACAAACAACCGTTCTCACTCATGGATTTACAAGAAGGGCTTTGTTGTACATGTTTTTTTTGTGTGTTGGTGGTTACTGTTTTTGTGTTTTTGAGAGTTGTTAATGTTTGTACCAAGACTTACAGAGGCTGCATTTACAGTAGCATTTCATTGGTGTTGCACAGTGGAATGTTTTCAACCTCAATACCGACATCATTTAATTTAAAGGTGATGACATGTTGGCATTCATCAGCAAACAGATTGCTGGATACTGTCTGTGCAGGTTAAGGCAGCATTTTGCTTGCTGCACAAATTATGCAAAATTCTGTGTTTGTTGTTATTGCCATGAGCAAAAATCCTGGATATGCCTTTTAGGAAAGGTTTAATTACAAGACTGTGTCACATAGCCTTTTAATAAAAACAGTCATATATCTAAAACAGAAGACCTGACTAAGGGTAAAACATCTTTAAGTAGTCTAGTTCGGATGGGGTCTAGGAGACAGGTTGTTGGTTTAGCAGAGGAAATGGTAGAAGCCAGTTGTGGAAAGTTAATATGAGAGAAACAGTTTTGGTAATAAATAATAAGACTACAATTCATGGATTGAATTAATTCCGTTGATAACAAGCAATGATGAATTTCGTCTTTAATAAGAAGTTTTTCATGAAAACATCTCCCAAAGTCATTGCTTTGGAGGGATACAAGGCTCAATAGAGCGATGACCGTCAACCTGGCTATACAGTGCTGAAAGGAAACCTGGAGTTGTTCCTTCCTTCTATTAGTGCTGAGCAAGCTGTTCTCGTTGTAGAGGACCTTCCTATGTATGTATTTTGAGGCCGTCTTGCCAGGAAAGGAGGCTCTTCTCGTTTAGTGGAAAGCCATTTTCTTTCAGGTGTTTGTGTTTTCAAGTCACAGAATCAAATCAAAACCCACGTGAACAAAAGTATGCTACTACTACTACTACTACTATTAATAATAATAATAATGCGTTAATAAAAACAACAATAATAATAAAAATATTAATATTATTATTATTATTAATAATAATATTAATATTATTATTATTAATAATAATAATAACAATAATAATAATGCATTAATAACAATAATAATAATAGCAATAATAATAACAATAATTCTATTTATATAGTGCTTTTTGAGGTAGGCTTACTCAGAGATTATTTACACTTTGTACTGATTAAAAGAAGCAGCACACTTGAGACAGACACACACACACACATAAAAATATACATACATATGCATACATGCATATAACATAAATCTCTCTGAAGAGGTGTGATTTGAGATGATTTAAAGATGGACAGCTCGGTGCAGTTACGGATTTTTTTGGGGAGAGTTCCAGAGGGAGGGGGGGAGCTACTAGTAATTACACCAGTAGTCCCACTACCATGGTCACTGTGCTTAAGAGGAGCTGTGACCTTATTAATGAATTGCTCTCACTCTCTCTCTCTCTCTGTGTGTGTGTGTGTGTGTGTGTGTGTGTGTGTGCGACCCTTAAGTATTAATGTCTCTAATGAATAGATGCGGCACACAGGCTTGTGAACACCTGCTGTTTCCATTAGCCCCAAAGAGCCCTTGTTTTGTAATGTGAGCAGGTTACTCAATGTCCCTCCCAATAAGCAAGTACGAATTAGCAACCTGCATGGACAAACAGGCACACGTATCCTTGTGCAACCATCTGTTGCCTCCCACCTTGTCCCTACCTTACTCTGGACCCCTTGTCCTTTGATTAGCTTGCTGATTAGATTATCCTTGTAAGAATTTCAACAATCAATGCTCAGTGAGTCCCACTTAAGACCTGTTCCCATGGCTACTTGAAAGACGGAGAACAGAACTGTGGGAGATGCAGTAGACTACTGACAATTCCTGCATCACAGAGGCATCGCCCATCTTGATTTGAATATGACCATGTTGTGCGCACATCTTGGTGAAAGAGATAACTCTTCTAGGGTGGGATTGGGAGCAGAATTGGGTGATGCAAGACTGAAGGGGGGAAAGAGAGGGATGAAAGCGAGATTGGTTGAAAGATTGAGCGTCAGGTGTCACCAGTGTGATGGTTACGCTGCCAGACTCGGCTGTGAACGGCTGATTTACTGCATCTAAAGGAAAGGCACTGCCTTCCAGCCACTCTGTAACCCTAGAGGAGGCTGGAGAGGAGGTCACTTCTCCTTTTCTTCTTCGCTCTTATTCTCACTCCTTTACAGCATTCATCCCTCTATCTCTCCTTCCCTCGGTCTGTCTCTCTGTTCCTTCTTAAGAGTAAAACCAACTGCCCGGAAGGTGAATAATGATGAAAATTGAAATAATTACACCAGTGGGCACAGTTTTCCAGTGTGTCTGTCTGCAGGCGCACAACCCATTAGTTTCATTGGTCAGTTTAACTGTACTTCTCTTGTTGTTCATGTGACTCAAATGCGTGTTATATAAAGACTGCATGCCTCGTTGCGCTGGCGGGAGTTAAACACAGGAAAGGAACCACAAACAGGAACTAGAGCCTGCTTTAAGGAACCACCACACCACCCCATGACATGCACGCACATGTATGTGCACTCTGTATCTGTGTCTGTCTCTGCACGCTACACGCCACCCTTTCTTTATCTCAGAAGGCAGAAGCAATAGTTAGTGATCACATGACCCTCTTAGCTCATTGCTGGTCAGCTCAGGCTAAAAAAAAAATGTTAAATAGAGAAAGTAGAGGTGAGCAGAATGCGTGCAGGTTGTGTTTTGTTTTTTGTTTAAAAAAAACAACTATTTTATTATTCAAACATTCTACACTGACGGAGAGCCTGAAAGAGTGAGTGAAAAAGTGTAGGAGGGGGGGATGCTGTTGCCAGGGCAACCGGAACCGCGTGAGGCTACTTCTGCATTGTGTGCATGTGTGTGCGTGGACACGGCGCGTGTAAGTTCACCCTCCTCTCCAGACAGGAGGCGAGGACATCCCCCTCTAACACGGTGCCAGCAGAGAGAGGAAGAGATAGGGAGAAAGAGAGAGAGAGAGAGAGAGAGAGACTGAAAACCCATAATGCACTGCACGCTGCAGGGCTGAAGTCGTTCAGATTCATCAGTTCCTGTTCTGAGGGATTGTGTGTGAGCTCACACACACTCATACACCCAGACCGACCGCTAGAGAAACACACCGACAACCAGGCAGGTAAGACAGCTTTTCACAGACCGTGTGCACGACTACCAGGTTTTCAACATGATGGGTTGTCTGTTACTGCCTGCTGCGAGGAGGAGAGGAGGGAGATGCTCCATAGAGACAGCAGAGTGCCATTAATATTTGACATGTTATGATTCGGACAACTTCCCTGCCTGTTGCTGGTGAATGATGCTGATATTGTTTTCTTAATTGGAAAGCTCTGATTGGGATTTTTCAGAGTATGATATATCTGACAGGTGATTGAAATAGCTGATATGCTTGTGGGATATCTGCACAACCGTAGCTGATTCAAATATGCAAGGAAGATTTTGCAAGTGAGATTCTGGTGAAGATAGTGCAACTTTTAGGAATGGAGGAATTAGGAATAGAGCGATCAATTTGTCATGATGACAACTGTTTACTTTTTTGTGTATATTGTCTACAGTCCAGCAAATGTTTATTATCGTTAAAGATTTGTAACTTTCAACAGCAATGAAGAACGTTTTGTCTGAAAGGTTGAATGGAGAAACATGCAGTTAATGTTGACATTAGGCATTTTTTGCATTAAGTTTGCAATTAAAATTAAATATACATATATGATAGTCCTATGACACTACAGGTACTTAAAGTAAGTCTGTATTTGTATGTACATATTGTGCCAAATAGCACTAATATAAGCTGATTGGCAGGTAAAAGCATGGCTTCTCCATTACGAGTCATTTTGTCGTTTAACAGCCATTGAGCTTTGGGAGTGTATCTGTAGCGCCGGAGACACAGACAGGCTGGAAAGCTCGATTGCAGAAGCTTATGGCGAGGACTCTCTTACTTTATTATCTCAGTACTCAACTGTGAAATTTCAGTTATCCATTATGAAATCATGTTTCAACGCTGTCTTGTGGACACACAACAGAAGGTCAAAATGATGACATGTAATGAGAAATAGCTTTTAAATAAAACTCAGTGATTTATAAGTTAAACCTTTTTTTTTCCAAAAAAAAAAAAGAAGCTAAGCAGCTTTGAGACTGTTTTCCTTGTGCATTATTATTTACAGATTATGCAAAAAGCTTTTGTGGCTTGGGAAATATAAATTGCAATAAAAAGCCCAAACAAAACAAAAACATAATGCAGATCAGACAAAATCTAATATTTTGAATCTTCAGTTTCCGTTTAGTTCTGACAGAGCAACACTTCCCCTGCAGAAATCCACCTGTCAAAACTCAAAATTCTCCTGGTTTTCATTATGGTTCCTTTTGTGAAGAGCCCCTCTTCATTATCTGTGCTGTTGCCTGATAAAATTATCCACCAGATACTTAGTTGACAGTAGCATCTATATCTTTGCCTCCACTCTGTAATAATTCAGCAATGGTGTTCGGTACACTCAAGGCTGCCTGTGTATACATGCATGTGTGTGTATATTTACATGTGTCCTCTGTAAGGTGTTATTGAGGGCATGTGTTTTAAATTGAAATATACTGTGAGTAAGAAAAGGAGAAGCAGAAGGATACTGTATGTGTATATCTTTAGTCATAAGTTGAAGAATAGCACGAGTCTTATAGCACAGCTATGTCAGTGGTGAGTTGCACTGTATAGGAGGTTTGGAGAAAATGCTCATTCACCTACATCCAACCACTGGGCTTTTGTACAGCTCTGTGTTAACAGATGAAAACATTTTCCCCTGAGGTCACATCTTTGGGTTCCAGAAATGTTCAGTCACTCAGACCAATAAGACAAATGCAGATTCTCTGCAAGATCATGCAGTTTTAACAGACTGGAACAGCTAGTATTGTTTGAAGGAAATCTGTTCAATGATTTGACCTGAGATACTCAACAATAGAGCAGGGGTCTGTTACGAATGCTGAAAGCATCTCAGACTGACACAGAGACGCTCTGCTGGATTTTTCATTTGGTTAGATTCTTCAGGTTTTCCAGCAGATATTCTTTTTTTTTTTTTCTCTGTCCAGCTCTGGCTTTGCTTAGCAGCACGGATCACAGATGATATATGGATCCAGATCTCCTTGTCTAACTTTAGCTCTTCTGCTTTTAATTATCTGGAACACAAGGGACACATGTTAATGGATCAGTGGGCCTAGTTTTGATGATAAGAATGAGTAAGGATGTGGAGGACACTCGATTGTGTTAAAAAGTCGTACCTCAATCGTCCTTTTCTCTCCTGCATACAGACATCAGACGAGCACCGAGCAGGAACCTTAGTGTGCATTAAATTATCTGCAACTGTAGCAATCGCCTGCATGTCTGAAACCTCTCACTGTGTCTTGTCTCCTTATCAATGAGTCTTGGTTAGACTAGACTAGAAGTCTGCTGGTGGAAAGTACATATGTACTGTAGTAGTACTCTACTATACTGTACTCAGAGTAACAATTTTGCAAAGATTATCACCTGACTCCGCAACTATTTATGTATTTACTTACTTACTTACGTACTTATTTATTTCCTTTATAAAGCATAACTCTATAAAGCATAACTCTCCCAAAAACAAAAACAAAAAAAGAAAAGCTGCAGTCATACCCTGTAGTTTTATATAATCACAATAGACACTTGAGGACACTCAGTGTGACTGATTCACCAGCTCTAAAAATCTGAATTCCATATTATCGGCATCTGTAGTGTGTTACTTTGACTCTGAACTGATAAATAAATAAATATTTATTAAATATTTATAGAAGCTGCAGCTAAACATTAACACTTAGAGCAGCACAGATCCATCGTAGGTGTTTTGTGGGCAGGGTGCAGGTTAATGTTCATTCAACACCTTTTCCTCACACTCCTACACACACACACACACACACACGGACACACACAAGCCAATAATAATAATAATAATGACAATAATAATAATAATAATAATAATAATAAAACAAAACATAAAAAATATTTTAGCTTTAAAATCTAAAGAAGATAAAAAATAATAAAAAACAAATACAATCAATTAGAAAAAAGCCATATGATATAAATGAGTTTTAAGAAGAGATTTAAAGGAGGATACTGTGTTTGCCTGCCTGAGATCTGCAGACAGGGAGTTTCACATAGCTGAGGGGCTCGGACAGCAAAGGCCCAGCCACTGTTGGTGACAAGTTGAGAATCTGGAACCATTAGCAAGGCCCTACCAGAGGATCTCAAACAGCGGTCAGGCTCATAGGGAGTTAGCAAATAATAGATATAAGAAGGAGCCAGACCACTTAAGGCTTTAAAAACAAGCAGTAAGATATTAAAATCAATCCTTGAAACCCCCTCATCACACAATGGATTGATGTGTTAAAAGCCTGAGCAGTATTTTGGATCAGATTTAGTCTTTGAATGTTTTGCCTACTAATACAAATATAAAATGCATGGAATAATTTAGTCTGAAGGAAATGAAAGCGTGGATGACCTTCCCTAAATCTGACGATGAGAGAAACTATACCTGATTTTGTTAGACGCCTCAGTTGAGAAAAAACAGGATGGGGGACGTCCACAGGAATGCTGGCTATATGCTGGGAACATCCTCGATGAGCCGCTCAATGGAATGCAACTTTTCAGCATTGCAACCTCCACTGACGGGGCCATCGGATGTACTCTACCAGTGCATGTCCATAATAGGCTCAGATGGTGGACGCTGCAGAGAGAGAATAGTCAAAGGAGTCGTGACGACTTTAAATGCTATGATTTATTTTGTGGGGAGTTGGCAGCAACACAGATCGAAACATTCCCACATGGGCTCCGCAATGGAGCCCACAGCGCAGAGTAGACCTCAACGCTACACACACAGGAGGACATGGGACGGAACTCACCAGCACAAGCCCAGAGACTGGGCCTGCTGCGATGGGTCAGCCTCCGACAGACAGCGGTCAAATTCGCTGTCCCTGTCCTCACCTTCACTTCCTTGTTGGCCTGAGTGACACATTCCAAACACCCCGTTGTATTGCAGTCACAAGTAGGTGATGTTGCTCTGAGTCACTTGGTAACACCCACCAGACACATACACATACACCTCCACAAACACACACACACACACACGTAGACAAACAAGCACCTGACATAGTGTTTGATGGAGTTAGACACCATGGCAACAGAGCGGTGACTCTTTCTGTCCTGTGAGTGGACCGAAGCTGTGGAGGAGGGAGGAGAAAGCTACAGTAGCTAGCACTGCTACTCAAGTACAGCTATTATCATCCCCAACCTCTCTATCTCTTTATTTTCTGCTTTTCATTCTTCTTTGTCTTCACCACCACTGCTATTCCACGTGCCACATTTCTCTGTGTTTCACGTCCTAAGTTAAAAAGAGCTGGAGGAGGAAGAAGAGTGTTCAGCAGGCATTTTTAAAGCTATTGATTGTGCAATACCTGACACATCATCAGAGGGAATCGCGCCGATTCTCAAGGCCACATCTAGACAGCACTCCGGATGGCGTCTTACTTCCTGACATATTGTTTTCATACCTCTCACTCACTCCTTCAATCAAAAAACACATTTATTTTATTTAACTCCTCCTCTCTTTTTCTGGCTCTGCTGAAACCTTTTGTAAAATGTTGCTCCCTCTCTCTCTCTCTCTGCCCCTGTCAGTCATGTTTTATTAAGATAGCAGCAACGATAAAGAAAGCGCACGGGGGGGGGGGGTGGTGCACGCAGGTGGACAGGTCTCACAAACAGCATCTGAATGAGATTTAATGCCTGCAGATCCAGATGGTTGAGAGACTGCAAGGAAGAAAAGAAGGGATGAGGAGGTTATGGAAAAACTGCAGGTGAATTACATCTTGGTTTCCCGTATCATTGTCAGTCTGACTGTCAAGCATTTGTTGACATTCACACATGCAGACACACACTCACGCAGCATGAAATTGTGAGAACGTGGCTGTTGAGAGAAGTTTGTCTGAGTTCCTCTCCTCCTCTCCTCTCCTCTCCTCTCCTCTCCTCTCCTCTCCTCTCCTGTGAAAGGTGAACTTGCTGCCTGCTGTGGATAAATTATGTGTGACATGTTTATTAGCTATGCTGCCTTATATGGAGACTGGTGTATCTGAATACAGTGGGGTTCTGCCAAGAGGGAGGGAGGTGGAAGCGCGTGAGTGAAGGACGGAGAGGGAAGGAGGAAGAGGAGGAGGAGGAGGAGGAAGGAAAGGAGCCAGGGGAGGGCGAAAAGCAAAGGAAAAAGGAGGGAGGAGGGGCTGTGACAGAGGGAGTGAAAGAGAGGAGTGCCGTGAAGCAAGCATGAGGTTTTCACTTTCCATTCTCCCCTCAGTAGCAGTCAGATGAGTCCTTGCAGAAATACAGTAAGTCTTTGCTACTTACTCTGTCTATGTGTGATAATGTGTGTTTTTTGGGGGGGGGGTGGTCATTTGTTTTTGTTTCAATACAAGACTAAGTTGTCCCTGCTTACATTTTCTGGTGCCATTTTCACTTTTTTATTTTTTTTATTTATCCACCATCTGGACGTTGAGTGTGATGTGGTGATGTGTTGTCTCTTTGCGAGTACACGTGTGTGTGTACATATGCAGATGGCCACCATGCCTCACTGCTATTTTGTGGTAGTTTGAGGCAGGACAGTGTTCTTAATGTGGAACAGAGCTGAGTAGACTAAAGAATGGGTAACATTAGTGTTTAATGTTCCGCAGAGTTGCACACACACACACACACACACACACACACACACACACACACACACACAATGGCACACATTACTGCTCTGGCAGACTACACTCCGTCTTTCTCTTTCTCTCTTAGGCTACCCTGAAATCCCAGTTATGTGACTCCGATTGTTGACACTTAAGCTAAATACGCACACACCTATGGATGAATGAATGAAAACACACATGAACAGCTCTATACACTTCTCCTGTGTAATTGACTGGGGTGCTTACACTACAGCTGCCCTCAGGAAATGATTACACTCCTTCGTGGCCCAGGCCGTCTGTACCTGCATGTTTCACAAGTGCATTAACACACAGAGTACATGCAAAATCATCATTGAAGTTAGCATGTTTGAGAAAGGCCCAAAAAGTGAACAGAATTAGGATGTAAGAATTTTGCCTGTAAAGTGGATGAGGCACAACTACATTATGGATTTATACTGTCATGAAGATAAAGGAATAAACAGCACAATGCACGACTCTCATTTGAAAGTTTACATAGGATTTTAGAAGACGTGTTTAATTTCCACTAAAGGCCTAATTTACATGCAGTATATTTGATTGAAAGTGTCTGAGATGCATTTACGTTAAGGTCTAAACAGTTTTGTAATTAATCCTCACAACATGCTCACTTCATTCGCCATTTTTCCATCCAGTTTGGGCGCCTGCACCTGCTGTACTCTGAACAACTGTGATCAGAGCTTTTGATGTCAATATTCCAAACTGAATGGAAGTTATGATAAAATGTGTCACCTTCTTTGAGGACATGATGACCAAACTGTAATGACTGCCTGCAGTTCTTCATCTAATCACCATTATGTAGCTCCAGCATTCACCTTTTCTCCTTCTTTCTTAAAGACAAAAGTGGAAAAACGATTTCTGGATCCTCATTTTTATCTGGATCGTCACCATAATTTATTTGGACGTTTTCTGACCCTCGCTCCCCTCCTTCCGTTTTCATGGAATTTCATCCAGTGGCTTTTTGCATAGTCCTACAAATAAACAAACAAAAACAAAAAAAAAGAAAAGCCTTGTAGTGGTTTGCTGCATTTTCAAGGAGACTGTGCCTGAATACTTCCTTACTTACTGCCAATATAATGGCAATATTCCAAGATCATGGCAAATCAGAGCTGCTTATAAAACTGGTGAAATTTAATTTAGAACTCACATTTGGGAGTAGACCACATCACGCAATCCATCTATCTATATTTCCCTTGTTGTTTTGAGTACACACCCTCTTAACTCCACACCTCTGACTCTTTCATAGTTTCACTCTCACCCCTGCCTTTCTCTCTCTACAGCTGTCCGTCTTATTCCCAGCCCATCTGCTTTTCTTATGGCTCCCTGTGCCTGTGTTTCTCTTTTGGTGTCTGTCTCCCAGTGAGTTGAAAAAGCTTCTCTGTAGATCAGAGCCGGCAGATCTACAAGGTCATTAGAATAGCTGGATCGCAAAGACATACTGAATATCGCAGCCCACATGACCCTGACTAAACAACTGCCATGAGAGACGAAAGAGAGGATGCTTGTTTACCTGTTTTTGTTAATTAAAATAATGAGAAATTAGGTTTTTCTATTCATTTAACCTCATTTTTTTCTTTTCCTCGCCCACCTTCTTGTTTCATTCCTGAACTAATCAGTCCTTCAGCAGTGATGTCATCTCTCTGCTGTCCTCATCAGGCACAGGGCAGTCTGTCGAATGTAGATGAACTGTGTGTTTGTGTGTGCGAGAAACTATGTGTGTATGTGTGTGTGTACGTAATGACATGGGGACTCATATTCACTAATTTAAATTCCAAATTCAATTATCAAGAAAGAAGAAACACAGGGCAGATGCTGTGATCAAGGTGACAGCGAACGGATGTGAGTGGAGTGAGTGAAGCTCTCTGCACTACAGACACACTGTCTGCCTTTTGCTGGCGGTGTAAATGAAAGAAGCGGTCTAAGGCCTCTGCTTTTGGCCTTATCCTCAGCCTAGGTTAGTTATTAGTGTTAGAATTAGAAATATTATGTTGCCAAAACATAACACTATCAGTAATATATTAAAATGGTGGTATTTGATATTCGTAAATAGTGTAGGATATTAATATACATTTATTAGTATACAAGGCCTAATTTCAACTAGACCGCAGGTACAGTTAGGTGAGAATTACAGGCCAACCATTTCTCATTTAAGCATTTTTTTGTTAAATTAAATCTAGAAGGAAAATCTGACTTGTCATTAGTTTCTAAGCTATGCCAACTAAAAACAGTAAGCCATACCTGTGCAACTGTTAGCTACCTCGTTTGCAACTTATATGGCTAAAATTCAAGCTAGCAAAATAAGCCTTATATCACCAACCTTACCGCATCACTGATGCTTTACCCGGGCCCTGGGGGCTGTGCTGATTCTGACTCTGTGCCTATTGCCCTCATCCCTGCTGTCTGTCTCATGTTTGCCCAAGTCACTGCTCATAGTGGGGCTGCCATTATCCTCACTGCCCTCTCCACCGGTGGCAGTAGAAGTTACAGCAGCACCAAAAGAAAAGACCTTTGTGTTTCGTTGCAGGTTTTTTTATCCGTGAGTTTTAAAGTTTAACCAGGCTGGGCGTTAGAGGTTTGCATTAGGTTTTGATGTGGAGCATCTGATTTATTGACAACAGCAATGAGAAGGGGGGTTTGGACAGACCTACTTGGACCAAAGTTGTCTGTCAACTAGTTAGGGATATGAGAAAATATTTGGTAGACAATAGGCAGTTATACTAAAACACTCTCCCTCCCCTTTTGGACCAGTAACCAGACGATACCATTGTGCCAGGCAATCAAGACACACACCAATTGATTTTCAACTGCAGGGTTTTTTGTCTCTATTTTGATACTATGTGGTTTATCGGCTAAATCGTCCAACAGCCCACTGGGAAAACTCCAATCGGTCCATTATAGTAAATACATGCGTCTCCACAGAGGAGCTCTCTGTTATTTCCACAGATTAAGATGTCAAACTGAATTGTTGGTCATTGACGGCTCAAGAGTACAGATTATCCCTTGTTTGGCCAAATGACAAGACAGGAATTCAGTACTTCATGTGTGCTGCTGTTGCGATCCAGAAATGTAGATATTTTCTTTTGGGGAGCATCCACTCCTGTGGTGTTTTCCTGATCCAGTTGAAAAATCCAGTCTGCAGAATGAGAAAAATTCACAGAAGGCCAAATACTTTAGCATTAATCCAGTGAGCTTCCTAATTTTTATTACTATTAAGCTTTGGTGCCATTCAGATCCTAATCAGTGATCATCTCCTGCCAAGGATTTTCCTCTGTCTTAAATTATTTTTTATCTTGCTGTAGTTATGTCATTCTCTGTCCGAACCCTGAATCTCTATCTGCCCTCAGATCATTAAACACTGAACACATCCACTCTGCCTTCTCCGTCCATGCCACCTGTACCTCTCCTCTGTCCATCTACAGTATTTTATCATTTTCTTATTCCCCCACCTGACTGTGTCTCAGTGTCTGTCCTGATTAGAATATCAGAGACACAGTGAAGTAAAAAAAAAAAAAAAAGGCTGACACACACCCATGCTTCAAGTGTCACACGTGGAGGAGCTTTTTCAAAGTGGGCCGACCACTTTTTCACTGGCATCTGTCTGTCTCTTGCAGTTTGCTTCTTACCCTGTCTGGCTGTGCATTTGTCTTCCCGTCTCTGCGACTCTTCTGCTTTTTTTTCCTCCAATCTTTCTTTATCTACCCCTCCCACCCACACTCACACACACACACATATACTCATACAAACGCCTCCTCCATTGCTATTCCTGAGAGGAGTAGACTGGTCTGGCAGTAGGTTGGTTCATGTCCATGAACTCAGTGACACCCTCACTACCGCTGCATTACACCACACTGGCAATACCAAAGCCAGATAGTCCCACTGCAGTGAAGATTAAAGAATAAAAAGCAGCTGTATGGATGAGTGACATGTAAGCACATGTAACACACACAGATGCATGTATCTTAACATGCATTGTCTCACATCCCCATTCATGTGGATGTCAACTATAGCTGCCTCCTCCCCCGTCTCTCTGTGCATGTCAGGCTGTTTAAACACTTGTGCTGATATCACAGTGCGGATGACAGCTTGCACACGTGCCACTTGACTGCCCTCATTGCCTCCCCTCCCCTCTGTTTGAATTACAGCCGGAGGAGGGAGTCATAGATTGCGTGTCTGTGTGTGTGAGAGCATGCATAAGAGACAGTTGATGCCGTGCATATGCATGCATATTACTCATATGGTTGTGTCTTCAATTTAAATGCGCCAACCGACCCTCTGTTCACCTGCGTAGCTGCGTATCCTGCGTAGATGGTGCAGATCTGCTGTCTCATGGTTTGTGGTCATTACTAATGTGTTTGTGTGTGCGTGCGCGCGTGCGTTTCTCACATGGAATGGAGTCTTAGATTACCCTGATGGTACAATCTGCGGAAACATCATCATTATGGAGCATCATTTCCAGCGCTGACCACCACTCAGTCAAATACTGAAGACAGTCAGATCAAATCTCAAGCTTGCATGGGTGTGACTGAGCATTTATATTCATGTGTGAGCATAATTAATACTTTTGTCCCCTCGGCAAGGTATTTGAGCTCATTACCCTCACTGAGATGTCCATCACTCAGTGTTCCTGAGGTGGTTTAAGCAGGATTTTTTCTTTTTTTTTTTAATATTGCAACTGAGACACACAGTCGATTGATGGAGACCAAACACATCATCTTTGGCTAAAGTAAAATGAGAAACTTATCCAGCCTCCATTATTCACTGCCATGCAACTCAATGTTTTCTTAATGAGCCATGTCCCCATCATTGGTGAGGATATTATGTAAATCTTAAATATTACATTTTAATAAAGAACACTTAGCTCTAACACCTCTTTGAAGCCAGAGAGCTACAGGTCTTAGCCAAGAATGATTATTTCCGCTGATAATATTTTAGTGTAGTAACACAGCATTGGGAATTGTGTATGAGGAAAGGGTTAGGGTAAGGCTTAGACATACCATACCACGTTGGCTCTGCTGCCTTGCATCACAAAGTATGCTGCTAACATTACCTAGCCATTGATGCCCGGATGTCGGGTATCTGAGTTAACGTGAGTCGCACACAATCAACACAAAATGTTCAGGAAAACTTATAAAGCTTACTATAAATTATAAATCAAAGCTTGCAGTCTAAATAAATATTTGTATTCTGTTTGCCTTTTGCTTAGTCTTGATGTTTTGTGTTGTTGTTTTCTTTGTGCATAATCTCAGGCAACTCCTCTCTGATTGGTCTTGCCTCTGTTGCCTTCACTGAAGACAGAAAATTACAAAACTGCCTGCTTCTTTAGTGTCATATGGCTCAGTTAGAGCAAGGTTATATTATTTTCCCATCTCTATAGTAAGTCATATTGAAGAGGGAGAATTGTCTGGGGCTAAATGCCAAATGCCCGGGCCAGGCGACCCCCTTGGTTTCCTATTATTTAATTAATTTATGTTTAACGTATTTCAGTAGATTTCTCTCCCTGCTGATGCCCTCACTGTCTGTAACTCTATTCATGCTTCAAGCTACAACAAATGGTACCATTGTACATACCTAACACCACTATTTTAGCTCTATGTCATTTTTAGAATGACAAATGTAAAACTCGGAAAAATATAGGACTGGAGGCATCTGGGTCAGAAACTGAATCGTAACATTTCTGTGCACGACTCTGGTATTACTATTTCAATGTGCTCATTTCAATATTAATTATACACTTACTCCTAGTGCTAGCCTATAAAGATGAAATATGGCGGACTGAAAGTAATGTTAAAGTCTCATTCACGGACCTTGATAATGCTCCATTATTATCCTTGTTATTGTAGATTGATGATTTAATTCCTTTCCTTTTAAATCTGTTGCCTTTTTCTTTCAAGTCTTAACACTATTGACAGGCAAGATTCTGCTTATCAGTGCAACAGGTCAAGTAGTTAAAGTAACTTCTGAGGCAGCAACAACCAAATCGCGACCATCCATCCAGTGTGGGATTCTGCAGTCATGGAATAATACTGCATTTAAACATTATTTCATTGATACTAAATATTTGTCTATCCATCTAGCTTTCAAGTTATCCTCTTGGTCCTTTGATAAACATTGCTGGGACTAAAGGGTTGGCAATTTATTTTGTTGCCATGGTTTTCTTTGGATACTTTGAGCTGATGTCATGCTGTGACACAACTACATTTGTTAATACACTGCTCAAGAGAGAGGTTGGAATGTCTGGTTCAAGGAGAATGTGTATAGTGGCCAGAAAAACGACAGGAACAAGCTCTGCTGACAGAACATCATGATGAATTTTCATGTTAACTTCTCTCAGACGTGTTAGTGCAATGCAGCTTTCATTGCTGTCAAGACAGTTGCTGATCTTAGTGCATCTGTCTTGTTGGTGCGTAGAACTCTGTTTGATCATTACATTCACAACAAAAAGTACTTTGTGTTGGGAAAAACTGTTGCTTTGGTTTGATTTAAGTGTCTCTTATCGCCACCTTTGGAGTAAATATAGTAAGACTAGCAACCACGCGTTTGGATGATAGATTACCTTTTTGCCAATTGTTTCATAATTGTTTGAAGGACAATCTTTAGATTAAGATGCTTCTTAGAATTAGAATTGCCTCTTGGGATTGGAGAATGTCGGCGAACCACTTTATTGTTATTTAATGGGATAACTAGGCATCTAGTCATGGAGTTCATTTGAAAACGTGTTGCCTGTCATAAGATTTCCACCGTTCTGCTTCGATGCCAGGCTATACCATAACCACTTTGTCCTTGCTTTAAACATGATGACCTTGCAGCACATTACTGGGGCACCGCAGCATACGGTGTTGTGCGAAAAGGAGAGGTAGAGGGGGCTGAGACAGTGGCTGAATAAAATGAGGACAGCGACTATTAAAAGACCACCCATGGTAACTGAGTTGTTTTTGTGACATGATACTCAGACTGCAACTTAGCAGAAGGCAAGCAGATTTCTAAGAAGGAATATTTGGGGAGATAAACAGTGGGAAATAGTGAAGCATATGTGTGAAGAGCAATAGGAATGGAGAACAGGTGGAGATCAGAGAAAGACAAATGAAGAGGGATGAGAAATGTCATGATGGTATCACAGCCATCCAGCAGGGCTTTGGAATGTAGCAATATAATGCTTTTTCTCCACTCAACTCTTCCCTCTGATGCCTTACCTTTTAGACATGGCAGTCCTCACCATGCTATTCCCCTCTCACCGCAGACACCAACCCCCTGTCTTCCACTAATGTCACTTATTGGTCCTGTTTGCCTCCCATCATTCTTCCACTTGTCCCTGTTCTTCCCCTGTCACCACCTCTGGTCTCCTTTACTCTATTTCGCTCTCACCACCTCTCACTCTGGCTTCTTCCTGATGCTCCTATCAGTATGAAAGGCAGCTCAGGTCATATAGATGTTCTGGTCAACTGGTAATGCAGTATAATAAGAAGCATCCAGTATCTGCTTTTTTTTTGCTCCTATAGTCCCTTGACTTCTTGCATTAATGAATTTCCAATACCCCCCTCCCATCTTTCAGCCTTTCAGAAGTTGCAATAGTCTGCCACATTTGAGAACATGGTCAGAGAGAAGACAGCCCTTCTCTGGGTCTTTAACATTTAAGGAATGTCTGAACCTCAACTTAATGCCAAAACAAATGCGACCTTCAGATTACCAGACAGCAGCGCCAAGGCCACTAAAACAAATGAGACTTTACACCTACATTTTTTCCCCTCTTAGATTCCAGCAAGATTTTACCATTGCTCTTATTGTTCATGGTCTACTGTGTTTCAAAAAGGCAGCCAAATAAATCCTACATGGAGGAATCTGCTTTCTGACTTTCTTCTTATCACCTGCTCTTATTTACTTTTTCTTTTCCTGAAGTCATTGAAGGTGAATTAATGGGTCCCTTCTAGGCCTTCTTCACTACTCAATCTTCCTCTTTCCCCCTCTCTAATGGTCTAAGATGCAGGGCTGAATGTGAGTTGCGTCAGCATGGCTCATATTCATATCAAGATGTGTAGTGCTGTGATAATTTTATCAACATCACGAGAGAAAGTGAGTGAAGTAAAGATAATTGTTTCCTGCAGCAGGTGATATAATATATTTTGTCTGTCAGAGTGTCTTTGGCACTTCGACTCTTCAGGTAGATTGTAATCGAAGGGCATCTTTCAGCACCAGCAGCAAGATGAATCCGCCTCATGGAAAACAAACACTGTTGGCGGTGGTGACTGATGAATCTGTTGAGACTGATGAGGCTGAAGAGGCTGATGAAATGATGGAGTTGGTGAATCTACAGGGCTGGGCAGTGATCCAACAGCAGCATGAAAGAACTAGAAGTACAGAGATAATCATATTTAAGAAGACAGCAGCAAGATGACAGGCTAACAACGAATGTGTGTTGTTTTGCTAATGGATAGAAGAGACCATGTAAACAGCTGATATCTCAATTGACAGCCCCAGACAAAGACATCAGAGAATTAAGTTTGAGCATGCATGAGTGGTGTGAATGACAGAATGGTATGAGAATAAACTATGGCCTCAGTTTGCAAAGAAATAGTCTTCCTAACTTAACTTTCGGAAGAGCTTCATTTGTTGATTAGCTTTACAAAAAATTTTACCTCACAAAGATTAAAAACCATAGTGTAAACACCATGCATGCTGACATTGGTATGAGGTCGAGCAACATAGATACAACTTATGAAATTGATAATGGCTGTATTAAATTGATCAAGCATTGACAATTGTCATTAATATTGTCAATGGGGATCCCCCAAATCAAATTCTGCTTAGGGCCCCATGAAGACTTGGGCCAACTGTCACCTGTATTCCACGTTTTTGGATTGTGGGAGGAAGTCGAAGACCTCGGAGGGAATCCATGCAGAGACAGGGAGATCATGCAAACTCCACATAAAGCCCCAGGTCTGGATTCAAACCCACAACCTGCTTGCTGTGAGGTGACAGTGCTAACTACTAATCACCCTGCTGCCCAGAACCATGATAAGATATTGTTAATTAATAAAAGCTAAATATTAATGTTAAAGATGGACAAACTAACTTTAATGCAAAGTGTTATTCTACAACTGTCATATGTGGAGTTACATCACACATTGTAACTCTGGATAAATAAAACAGCATCCTACATTGCTAATTTATTGATTGATTTATTGACTCACTAACATGAATAAGCAGCACCCTGCATTTAGTGACATCTTTTTCAGTAATGTTCACTTTTTGTTGACTAAAATATTCACACAGAATAAAATCAAATCAAAATCAGGTATTAAGAAAAAAAAAGGCAGTGCCAGCTTTGCCTTGTATACTAAGTCACATACGATGATTTTGGGAGAGAGTGATAAACAAAATCTAGTTTTTGCACAAATTTTAAAAATTGCTCTTCACGTAGCCAAATATGAAAACACATTTGCTGTGTAATTAGAACTGAACAGGCAGTGATTCAATAGCAGTGGTGTCACTATAGATTTTTTCCTGGAGAGTGTCATAGCCATGAAGTAATCCAACGGATTAGCATAGGATCAGGCCACTTTCTTTCTACGGGGAGACACTCTCAGCAACAGCTTTAGTGCACCTCATATCAACAGCTTAAGTTAGATATGAGTGAAGCAACATTTTTAGCTCAGATTCTATGCTATACTTTTTAGGAAGAGTATGCATTTGTGTTTGTGTATTTTGGTAAAGTGGGGACATCAGGGGTTTGGGGGATTTGTAATATCCCCAGCCTTTTCTGCTTCTCTCTTTCTGCAAGTTATTACCTTTGCCAGTTGATCTGATGGTGTAATAATATCTCATGCCTCTAGCTACAGGAAATGGCCATATGCATTATTCACAGGTGCTAAGATGCTTATTGATGACTCCTTTATTTATATATTTCCTCAGTGCCAGATTCATTCCTCATTTTAACCCTTTTGTTTTAATCTTCTATTTTGATGTGAGCCTCATCTAATGAGCCGCTCTCAGTCAAACTGGCAGCACTTGTTGATGGGAATATAGTTCAACGTGGCACGAGGCACATAAATTTGGGCCTTTAAAACACGTGGATTTCATTTATTAAAAGCTTTTCTTCTTCATTGGAAGCTGATGCGCATGGCTTTTTATTCTTCTATCAAGGGTGTGTGTCTGCAGCATAAATGCAATTTTTACTTGTTCCTTCCAAGGCCTACTGCCTGAAATTGAAACCCATTCAAAATACAGGTGGGGTTTGAGCTGAAGTTCCATTCCTAAAATTCATTCCAGATCTGTCTGCGTAAGAAGAACATAGATACAGATAGAAAATCTAATATTTAAATGTACTTTTGGATGGACTCCGGGCCAAGATTTTAAACTTATTTATGGAACATCATTTGAGAATTTTATGCCAAATAGGCTCTATTTAGTAATCATTTTCAGGTTGTTTTGGTTCAGTCTGATTAAAAATGTCAACAATGTCATTGATGCCATTGTGGCAGATTTTACTAGTGGTTCCAAAATCCCTAATAAAAATGAATGAGTGTGGACAACCCTTCAGCATGACCCTCAAAGATGAAAATAATACCACGGTTTAAAAAATACAGTACCACAAGTTCCCATTAAATAAAGCTTAACATTCTTGAGTTGATTTACATTTCAAATGTAGATCTTATTGCTTTTATTTGCTTTCTTCTTTGTAAGAATTGGCAGAACATTAACCAACCACTGCATTTTTAGGTCACTGGTTTGTATTCTTTCCACAGTCTTTCTGTCACTTACAGTGGGCTGAACTGGCCCCCTGCTCTTGTACATAGATTATCACATTTGGGCTGAAAAAGTAGTTTAGCACAGATGTGACATGCTCTCTTCTCCTATTTGGGCCAAACATATAAAAGCAATTATTGTTTGACCAAATTGTAGGTGGAGTGGTTTTACTCTTTTTCTTCCTTCCTCTCTTTCTTTTTTGTGCTTGTTTTTTTTTGCAGTATTATTTATTTCAGATCGAAAAACAACCTTTTGATCCAATGTCACTGTTAAATATAATTGGAGCCTTTTAACATGTTTACGTTACATAACGTCAGGAGAGAAAATGCCTTAATTTGTTGCATCCACTACATGCAGGTAGTCGTCCTCTCTTGTAGTCTAATAAGCATCAGAAACATATCAAATTTATTCTCACATACTTTTTCAAGTGTAGTTTTAATTTTTTAATTAGCTTGTGGGAAACTGGCATCCAATGCCACCGAACAGCAACCAGTTAATATATGAGCAGTCATGATTGTCATGATCAGTTCAAAGTAAATCAGTAAACCAGTGATGAAGATAAATTAATAAAAAAATATCTAATAAAATTAGTAGAGGTGATATCAGAAGTTACAAGAAATAACTCAAGATGGCTGGAGGTCCAAGTAAATCAGTCCAACAGGAAACATAAATGAATCCAAAAGCTGACAACAGTATACAAACAGGGAAAAACAAAGACACTGTGGAAATGCAGGAATAGGGATGACACATGAGTGAAGAAATTACTAAACAGTTTCAGGTTTCACAAAATTCTGGACCCAAATGCAGACAACACATGGGGCAGAGTGTAGTTCAAGGATTTAATATGACAGATAAGGTGAGCCAAAATAAATCCAAAGATGGTACAAAAACAAAATCAAATAAACAGGCAACAATCCAAGTAACAGAAAACTTCCTGACAAGCACTACGGAAAGGGGAGATCAGACATTGATGACGAACTGGCAACTAACAGAGGGAATCACACAGACTAAATACACTTTGATAATGAGGGAATGACAAACAGGTGACACAGGGAGGAGGACAAAATCAACTACAGGTGGAGACAATCAGACAATCAGGCACTGGAGGGAAATTAATTAAAGGGGAAGATGCAAGGAGGATACAAAGAAAACCCACAAGAGACAGGGTTACAAAGATACAGAGGGAGAGGGAACAAACCAGAAACTACAAACAAAAGACTAAAACTGAGACAGGGGAAACAAAAGGTCAAAACAGATCAATAGAGAAGGCAACAGGAAGTGTAATTCAAAAACACAAGGCATGAAATAGACTACAAAATAAAACAGGAAACAGCGGTACAAAATAATGACACAAACCTTACAAAATAAAAAGGAACCAACAGGATAGATACATGACAAACATCATTTATTTTGTTGTCTTCTAACAAAATTGTTTATCAAAGTATTTAGCAGCTGTCTGTACCGTCTGAGATGGTGCTGTTTCCCACCTGCACATGCAGCGGTTTACACCCATGTCTGTCCAGACTCATAATATATATAAGCATTCCATCTGAGTGTTGGGGACCTAAAATTGATGTAACCATATGTGGGATGTTGGTTTGCTTTTACTTACTGTACATACATACTGTGCTTACTGTACTTACTTACTTACTGTAACTGCAGCAGCTGGTTAGACTTTGGATGAGTGGATTCACGGAGCATGCAGGAATGTTTGTAACGAAAGAAAAGTAGAAAAAGATCTCACCCACTTTGTTCCTCTCTCTCTTCCTCTCTTCTCTTTTTCTGTCTCTGACAGAGATCTCATCTAATCCTTATCTCACTTGTCTTAGTTATCCTTCTCTCAGTGGTGATGCTGGAACTGTCTAGCCAGCTGATTTGCTGTTTCCAATCTCACCAGGGATGGACAGATTGATAACTCACTAATCAATAGTTGGCAGCATTTGCTCATTTGTCGTTGATATCTGTAAAGAGTTTTGTGTTCCTTGTGTGGTGTTCCGTTTCACAACACAGGTTCATTTTCAGTTGTTGTGAAATATATTGTAGAGATCAAGTTTTAAAAAGATGAAATTCTCAAACTGCAGGCAGAATCAATATAATCAATATTGTCCTCAGCCAAGTATGTTTTCGTGCAAGTCCTTTGTTTGATTGGTGGTTGATTTGTTTGTTTGTCAGCAGGATTACTCATAAACAACAGAGTGGATTTCCATGTAACTTGGTGGTAGGATAGGATTTGAGCCAGGAAAGAGCCCATTAAATTTTGGTGCAGGTCCAGATAATGGGACACAGTCAGGATTTGTTTTCCCCACTTTCTTTAACCCTCCTGTTGTGTTCGTCGCTCCCATGAGGTAAAAGTTTTATTGGGAGTTACCATGGAAGCAAAAATGGATTATTTCTAATGACCGGTCGTTTTTGACTGGGAACACCAAGGGTGTACACAAGTTCAATAAACACCAAAAATTTAATAAAAATTTTATTTTATGTGTTCATATGCCATCTGTGAACAAAGTAATGAAACCTTATGACAAACAGATGAAATTAACTACATTTTTTTTTTAGAGAGAAAACTTTTAAATCGGTCAGGTTTGACTGGAACACAACAGAAAGGTTCACATTGCTTGGCCTTTTTCAACATTTCCCCTAATTTCACAAAAACTGCTCAATCGATTCCCATGAAACTTTGTGTAAGGGTGGGGCCTGGGTCTGGGTCTGTAAGCTTGTTTGACCATGGTGGAGGTATGCACTCTACAAATTACAGTGTTGCATAAACTACTACTTTATTACTTAAAATTTCTAGTGTCATCCATCCACAAAGACAAACGTAGATGCATAATTTTTCGTGCTTTCATTATGTTTTTCATATTTATCTCTCTCTCTCAATGTCTTCCTTTGAAATAAATTGTCTGCACATGAATGCGTTAGCTTTACTGTTAGCGATATGGTGTTTGACTTGATTTTCCACATGAGGGCCTGGCAGTCTCTGTGAGGCCTACTGTGAGACAGGATTTCCAAGAGAATGACTCGAAAAACATGTTTGAATGAAGCTGTGTGTATGAATGCAAAAATGTGCCAGAGTGTGTGTGTGTGTGTGTTTGTGTGTGTTAAGCCCTGCTCCACTGACACTCTTCCCTCCTTCTCCACAGAGAGAAGTGCCTTCTTTCGTTGACCCATTTGGCTGTTTGGCTCCCCCGAAGCCGCCTCTGCCTCCGTGCCTGTCCATGTCTGCTGAAGTCACCATCCACACAAGGAGCCCGGGGACTGCCATTACTGCCAAACCCATCTACTGAGCCAGATTCCACATTGCTGACACCCCCACCCCCCCTCCATCTCTGCTCTGTCCGCCTGCCAGACCTCTCTCCATCCATGCCTCTCAGCCCCTCCTCTGTGGAAGTCAACCACTCCTTGCTCCTTTGCAGACAGAGCCTGATACTGAAGACAAACAGCTTTAATCGGTGGCTGTGAGCAGAACGAGATTGTCTCTTTGCTGTCCCCTCCACCGCAGCCTTCTCCTCCTCATCATCCTCCTTCTGCCTCTCCTTCCTCTTCTCCTCCAACCCTGCACCTTTTCATCGTGGGCCAACTCAATCGATAATGTTTTTTGCCATCCATCTCATCTGACAGTTCAGTCGAGGAGCAAGGCGATAGAGAGGACTAGAGAGAGTGAGAGGTTACAAAGCAAACCTCTGTGACTGTCACCAGCCTTGGCCCTGCTTGACAGGTGGCGAAGGATTCCCATTACAGCCATAGATTCTGAAGATGGGCCGCAGGTGGTAGTCCAGTCTCAGGCCTGACAGGCGTCACCTCAGAATCAGACCCTGGGGACAAAACCTCTGAAAACTTATTTTTCCCATGTCCTTTACATATTTTTTCTCATCATTCGCCCCAGTGTCATTAGAAATATACAGACGCAAACATAATTCTATTTGCTGGACACTTATTCCTCTCAATCGACCCCTGCTGCCTGGTTCGAAATGGCGGTGAATGTGACACCAATCCGGGACACAAAATGGCTGACATTAGAGGTTTGTCGGGAGTTCCAGAGAGGAACGTGTTCACGACCGGACAGTGAGTGCAAGTTCGCCCACCCTGCCAAGAGCTGCCAAGTGGAAAACGGCAGAGTCATCGCCTGTTTTGACTCACTTAAGGTGCGTAAGGCGACAGACACCTGTAGTATTTATTCATCACCTCCATGTCTTCTCTTTTCTCTGGTTTCCAGTGTTGATGGGCATTGTCTTCATAATGTATTTAATTTTACTTTGGGGGTTTCAGGGAACTTTCAGAACTTGTTACACCTGTAGAGAAGAACAGTTTTGCTGATGTGTGTGGTATTGTTTCTTGAGGTGAAGCCATGGCAAGTGGGTAAATGCATATCTATAAAAATACTAGAGAGTGTGTTTGTGTGTGTGTGTGTGTTTGTGTGTGTGAGTGTGTGTGTCTTGATACTCTGAGATGAGCCAGTAATCACATCAACATCTGTGGGTTTCCTTCAGTGGCACATAATTTGCAGGACAGTCATTTGGCACATTTTGAAAGTTTCATCCAGCTTGTTGATCATCATATCAAGACTAAAGGGGAAATATGGAAGTAGGGCAGCACACTCCGTGTTTCATGTTTGTATGTGAGTCAGTAAGTGTATGTCTATGTTATTTTAAGGTCATGCAGCACAGTGGGGTGTTCTCAGAAGACTCTGAAATTTACTGTCTATTTTTGACCTGGCAGTGGGACAACACACTCCCACTATGCAGCTCCTCTCTCTTCTTCCCTCTCTGTCTCTCAGAGAACAAACATCAAAGAGAAGAGAGGATGGAAAGAGGAAGAAGACATAGGCTGAGTCGAGATATTGTGGAAGAAAAGAAAAATAGAAATGAAGGGATTCATACTGGATAGCATATTCATTGTATGTGAGGAACAGTCAGGCACAAGGAGTCTTAGGAAGAGTGCTCAAAATAAGGGTTTATTTTTCCCAAAAGTAGAAATACATGGCAACAAAAAAAAAAAAACAGACAAAAGTGCTTCAATAAAAACAAGGATAGTTAGAGAGAAAAAAAAAAGTAAAGAGCTGTTCCTAACTCAACAGAGCCAAACTCAAATCACATGGCAACAGACGTATAAATGAACTGAACAAAAACTTTTAGACTGAGACAAAAGGGGGATGTTAATACAGGCTGGCCAAACCGAGATAGAGAAATAAACAATTAATTACTGATAACTTTCGTCACATAGAAATTGCAGTTACACAAGTCCAATTTAAATACATCTTAACATATCAAAAGCAAAGAAAATCTCTAAACAAACATTTGTTTTGAGTTCTCTTACTAACGGGCTGAACTCCCCTGCTCTTCTGAGAGAGTTGGTATCTACCAACACCCCTCTTCCAGCATTTATTACGGCCCATTTGGTGTGCCAGCCCTATGCCAGTCTGCCAGGAAGTGCATGTGAGACCTCACAGAGTGGAGCAGCAAACATGTGAGACAAAGAAAATGATTAAAGAAACAAATAAAGACAAAAGGTAAATGAGCAGTTATGACAAAACGTCAAACTAAAAAGTATTTAGTCAACTTAGAAGCTTGTAATATAATACAAATAAAGAAGTTAGTATGGTCTATGAAAAAAAAATGTATGGTGACCTCATTTGGCTTCTGTATGAGTGTGATAAATGTTTATATTGCATATGAACAAGATTGATAGGAGAAAGTAACATGTAGGAAAGGTTAAGGGAGTGTAGTGATTACAGACATTAGGTCTGATGTGCAACAGGTGATGCGGCCATCACGGTTTACCTGATGCTCAAATGCACACTTCCTGTACTGGACAGAACACAACCAATGATCATAATCTTGGCAAAAAGCCCCGAAATAGCAGGAATTGTATGTCGGAGACTTGGGCATCAGTCCTGAGGCCCTGTGGTTAGTTTTAGGAAACAAAAACATTAAGTGTTTTGGTTCACTTGGTCCAGACCAATGGAAATTATCATTATGATTATTATTATTATTTTTTTGCATTTTAATTGTGGCCTTTCACATGGACTTCATACAAAAAAACCAAGTCGAGTGAACATCCAGTCAGACTGACAGCTAACTCACTGATTGGACAGTTTTGGTGATAATCATCCCGCATCATAATTGGAGGAAATCAAGCTCAGGGGACTAGAAGCAAATTTCGGCAGAACTATAATGCTCCAGACATATCTATATTATTCGGTGACACAAAGAGGTCATGGAGAAATTAGGAGCATTATTAGTGTTGTTTAAATAAATTACACACATGTTTTGACTAATGCCAAACAGACGGGAAGAAAATAATTTCTTCTGCAGTAATTATTCTGCCCTCATCACTGTGCAGTCGCCTTCACACACATTTTAATTGAAATTAAGTGCCACAGTACACAGCGTGGGATCCAAACACAACGCTTAGAGGAACATACCTGCTCTGATGTGCATATATTTTACAATGATTACCAAATAGTTTGCATAAATCTACACAAGGCTTTAATACATCAATTATAAGATCACTTCCTGAACAGATTTCACAGTCAGCAGATGGATTTATTGCATCCAAGTGTGATAGCTGAATATGCCCAAATGAACTGATCTTTGGGGGAAACACTCCTGCTCCAAACAAGCCAGTGGTTGTCATGAATGATTGTGATTTAAGTTAAATTCTGAACAAAACTGCAATTCTGCAGCCACATCAACATCTTCTGAGTATGTTATTTATGTCAGGTATGAGGTTTACCATCTTTAGGATCTAGGATCTAGACGGCACAGTGGCGTAGTGGGTAGCGCTATACCTCACAACAAGAAGGTCCTGGGTTCAAATCTATCTGAGGACCTGGGACTTTTCTGTGTGGAGTTTGAATGTTCTCCCAGTGTCTGCGTGGGTTCCCTCTGGGTTCTCCGGCTTCCTCCCACCACCAAAAACATGCAACATAAGTGAACTGGTGACTCTAAATTGACCGTAGCTATGAATGGGAGTGAGAATGTTTGTTTGTCTTTCTATCTGTGGCTCTGTGATAAACTAGACCAGGGTGAACCCCGCCTCAAGCCCAAAGTCGGCTGGGAGAGGCTCCAACCCCCCCGCAACCCTATACAGGATAAGAGGTTACAGAAAATGAATGCATGAATGATGGTGCTGAATGTAAAGCCAATGGATCTCCAAAGTTGTTACAATCCATTACGTCAAATTTGTGGTGATGATTGAGGAAAAACCAGGGCATCCCCAGATCAGAAGGATTCATCCTCAGGGGAGCATCAATGTTTGCAATCAATGCAAAAATTTAACAATTATAACATATTATCTTAGCTTGCAGTCCATCCTATAGTTGAGATATTTCAGATTTGAATAGAATAGAATAGAATAGAATGCCTTTATTGTCATTGCACAGCTGTACAACGAAACTTCAGAGCAACTCCTCTCAGTGGTACAAAAGAATAAAAGTGCAAGATAAAAACATTAAATAGATCCAGACAACTCGCATGTATATAAATAACCTGGCAGCAGCATAAGATAAAAAAAAGATATCGCACAGAATAAACAAATATAGCACAGATCCTAGTGACAATTCAGTTCTTTTACGGCGACCAGTGTGACCAGTGTGACCAGTGTGGTGGCCTGATCTAAAGACCAACATTTCCATCCCTACATTCTGTAAAACCCAACATTGCTATTTGCGTGGCTAAAAACTAAGCATCCTGCCTCATGTTCAAGTCACCATTGAATTTTTCTTTTACTAAAATGTCATCAAGACCCTTTCTCTAAGCTTAGCCAACAAAACAATTAAGACATCAATCATGCTTTTGTTTCATGAGCTGATATTGTAGATAAAAGAAAAGAAAATGTGTTGTCGGTGAATGTTTTGCTGTACAAAACATATAATTACATCATTTATAGGAGACAAAGTCAGGTGTCAACTCACTTCAACTAAAACAATAAAATAAAAACAGCATTCCCATGGGCTATAAGCAGCACATTATGTAAGTCATAAACATGCAGTATACCCTTCCGTCTTGGATGCCCATCATTGTGAGGAAACAGCTGGTCACACTTTTAATATACCAACAGTGAGAGTTGTGAAGGCTCAGCTATTGGCAGCATGTGTCATTACTAATGGCTAAGCAAAAACACTGGCCCTCTGAAATATAGTTAACTCTATATTGTATATGAAGACAACCATAAGGGTGTCATACACAACATAGGTAACACATGCCTCACACTGTGGCATCTCATCAGGCTCCCTCATTGTTCCAGATAATGGAATGGTGTTGGAGATTATCAGCCAAATTAATCTGGGTATTTTGGCGCAAGTGAGCGCAACGATTTATTCTGTCTGCTGTGTTGTGCATTTGTCCGCTGTCTCCTATCTGATTGGCAAGCAGGGTGTTATTCAGTGTAACTGGAGACAAGAGCTGGAAGTCAGTCAAGCCAGTCCAGGCCACAGCTTATTTTGGTTTATAACTGGAAGGGGTGGAGGCAGGAGGTTGGGGGGGGGGGACTGTGTTATTATAGTTTTTGCTTGCTTGGTTTGATCTCTGTTGGCTTGGGTGGGTTTTGCCAGTATAGGTAAAGCAGGAATAGGTAAGGGGGTTGCCCTGCTGGTGCATTGCACAGATCATGAAAACAGACTGGGCCAGAAAGGGTGAGAGCAGGCACAGTTAATGTGCGAGGAAGCACTAGGCCTCACTCTCAGTGCCAGGGCATTCCACAGTCTCGCTCCCTTCCCTGCCTCTGTGACAGAATGATAGATCGGCTCTATCTGCAGATGAATTCATAACACACAGCTTGACATGGAGAGAAGAAGTGTAGTGGGGGGGTACGGATGGACCAGCAGAAGGATGTGGGAGGAAATTCATGGATTTTGGTATAGAGAGTCATCCTTTTCTTTTTCAGATGCAGAAAAACTGAACTTTGTTCTGTATCTTATCTTTCTGTATCATAAACCTCATATGACTCTCGTCAGCAGGATGCCAACCCCCCACTTCCTATGTTACATTATGTTGTTTAGAAGTTTCATTATTAGAAAGCAGGTCAGCTCAATTTATGTGGCTTATTAACGTTAAAATACCCTCTCCTCCCAGCAGTGTTTCCATTGGTCAGAGTATTACAACAAATTCTGATCTAAAAGCAGATTTTATGGTAGACCATATTTACACCATTACTGAGATACATTTCTAATTCGCTCTGATGTAAAATTGGCAGACATTTTATTCTAACCTGTTGACTAACCCCGACTATCCCACAGTTCGGCGTTTACATCCACCCTCTGTATGGCCTCTGAAACCACAGATCATTTCTGTAACTCTTTGGGGAACTAAAGGAAATCAACCAATCCTTGGCTCCTTGATGAAAATTAGTATTTTTTCATATTCAAAGTTCTTCATTTCAGGGATTTGAGGGCCAACCTCTCATTTCCTAACATTATTATGTCTTCAGATGTTTGTATTTGTATTTGTCCTCCCCTCTCTGCATCTGTTCTCACAGTCTTGAAAACTCCAAGTCAGCAAAGCACACATCTCATCCATACATTCTCTCGCAGCACATGCACCACGCACACCTGGACTCCTGGCGACTGAGAGAATGGTGCCCTATTGTGGGTGTTTCGTTTTGATGAACTTGGCCCCAGACATTCATATATGATGGGTTCATTCACCCAGATGACTGAGGCGAGGCCAGTTGAGAAAGGGGCACATGGAGGGTGGTGCACTCTCTTGTTGGAGGTCTGCAAAACTGTGATGGTTCGTAGTTCAACTCAGTTTATAATTAAAGTTTTATTCATCACTGCGTTTTGTTGTTTCATCATATTTTAAGATCTCTTGATTTCTTATTGTGGATCTCCCCTGGCAGGCATCAATTTTTTGTTGTTGTCAGTTGAAGCAGTTTTCTGAAGACGACAGCTCCAATAACACAAAACGTTATGTCAGCATGTAGATGTAGATGTTTTTCTTGCTTCCAACATGTAGCCACTCATTCTCACTCACACCCACTCGCCATCTGTAACGTCATTTGGGCTGGTTCTCCTGGAATGCCAAATAAAATCCACACACTTTTCTCTCAGATAAGATGCAGCCATGGATCCCACGAGCCAAGCACAATGGATCAAATTCCTCATATTCTCTGGACAGCAACAGGAACTCAATCCCAGTAGCTGGAATAGGAGCAAATAGGAATATTATATTTTTTTATATTATATTTTTACACTCTCTCTTGCTCTTCCACACATTTTTTTTAATGTTGAGTTCACTCAGATATACAAGCTAAATGGGAATGCATTTTACAGTTGTATACTGGCCGGGTCTCACCATTTTTATTCATCATATTTATTATTATTATTATTATTACTATTACTACTATTATCAGTGTTGTTATTGTAGTAGTTATTAGAAATACTACAAATTATAATCCTTCTATTATAGCTGTTCTCATTGTGGTTGCACGTCCGTGTCCCTGTTCCTCACTCCCTCTCTCTCCCCCCATCTATGTTCCCCATCCCTCTCTCTCCCTTCCTCCCCATCTAGCTTCCCTGTCTATCTCTGTCTACCAATCTATCTCCCCAGATTTCTCTTTCTCTATCTCTCTCACCCCAAATGGTCAAAGCAGAGGGCCGCCCACCTTGAGTCTTGGATCTGCTCGAGGTTTCTGCCTGTCAAAGGCAGTTTTTCCTCGCCACTGTCGCCAAGTGCTTGTTCATGGGGGATTGTTGGGTAGAATAAAGAGTACGGTCTAGACCTGCTCTTCTTGGAAGTTCCCTGATATAACTTTTGTTCTGATTTGGCGATCTATAAATAAAATTGACTTGACTTGACGTGCAACACTGAGAAGCTGTGGTTTTTGGCAAGATGCCACTATTTTCAATTTCAGGCACTTTTACAGCTCACCCAAAAGGCGACGTGGACCTTCTCCGGACATGGAGCTCATGTAGGCTTACTCTATATTCCTGCGACACGACGACATTGTCAGGTGGTGTAGTGTCTTTAGGTGTAGGAGGTCAAGGAATATTATATTGAGATAATTATTGTTTTTTATGGGTGATTTTTTTTATGGACTTACCAAATTACCTATAGTGCCGCTGGTCGCAGATAAACTATGGGGTGTTGGCTTGTCCTTCTGGCTCATGCTACAGGAATTGAGCAGCTTGTTGCTATTATCAGCTGGAGATGAACCTGGTTTCATTGTAAGAGAATCAATCTGGGGGTATTTAGGCTGACGAAATACAATAAACTCTTAATCAGGCTGTGATGGGAAACAGGTGAGGGTGAGTCAAAGAGCCACAGGAGACCCACAGTTGTACGATCGACCAGCTACCAGTGGCTATGCATCTTTTCGCCTGGCATGTGGATACTTTTTCTGTAATTTAAAATGTTGTCTTTATTGATATCCACTGCACTGGGCAAAGATGGTGTTCTCTATAGAAAGAAAATAAGAGTATTTCATTCCAACAAGATTTTAGATGAACTAATGGGTGGATGAAAATCCATGGATTCACTCTAAGCAAGCATAATGGTAGCTACAATATTAAAGTTTAAAGAGAGTCACTCATTTAAATTAGTACTACTGGGAATATATTATATCAGGAATTCAGAGGAACACATTTGATTTTAGTTTCATAGAGTACTTGTTGAAATAGCACTTTTCATTTTTTTGCTGATTACATTTTATCCTAGTGACTTTTACTCTATGTTATCATGCACTAACAAGCCCACTCAGGATTTAACACTTATTTTCAAAGAAAACTACATTATATGAAAAACTTTACGTTGCTCAGGGATATATATTAGTTATTTATTTGAGCTCTTGCAGGATATCCCCTGTGACGATTTTGGATGCATTTTGAATGTTAAACTCCTCTTTTTGACTGTTAAAACAAGGAGGTTCCAAAGTAAAATATGTTGCATGGACATGGTTTAGACAAATTGAATTTTTCCCATGAAAGAATAGGAATGTATATTTTTAAATAGTGTTCTTCAGGCCATAATCGAGAGCTCATAATGTTCTGCTGAAAATGTGATTAAATTAGCGTTAAAATACAAATACACAGAACAGTTGCCATTAAAATAATATCATGAGGAAATATTTCCATTTCCATAACCAGGTATACGAGTTGTTTGACATTCAGGTTTAATATGTTTTTATTATTCTGTCGAACTTTATACTGTGAACTTTATACCTGTTATTATACTGATCATGTTATTTACATGAACACAAAATCCCATGACACTTTTATGATAGAAGTGAGAATGTCAGAGAATATTCATGTGCACATATTTATCTTATTGAAGTGAAAGAAGTAATGATCGAATTTAAAAAAAATGAAATGTATAAACTACAAGGACGTTTAAATATACGTTCATGAATCTGCAACCTCCACTCCATGAGTGAAACGTGTGCCTACACTTTACTGTTGAATATTAGACAAAGCAGTTGACTTTAGTTAACAAGCTGTAGCTGTCAGAGGTTGTGGGGTTAAAATGAGAAGCCGTTTAAAGCTTTTCCTAAGCGTTTTTTATCATACTAATCTCACACGCTTTCTTGTTCTTTTTATTGTATAATAGGAGCTGGTAACAGCTGTTTAGTAAATTAGGATTGATAAGTAATTTTTGTTGGCACTATGTTGATATACACTGACTTGTAGCATCCAATGTGATATTTATACATTAGATGCTAATGGTGCATGCTAATCAGAGAACAGACTAACCAGGAATGTCTTGATAGACAGCCATTGATTTGATTTCATTTCAATTTAACTGGCTCATTGTTGAAGAAAGCTTAATAAAGGTATAATAATAATGATAGTAATAATAATAATAATAATAATAAAAAGCTGATGACAGTCTTACCTTAAATTCGATGCTCCTATGGGAGTTAATTTCACACTCACTCCATCTGCTGTGGCTTAAATGTGTCATATGAAGACTTTTTCGGTAAACATGGCAGCGTACAGGTGACCAGACACATGCGTCAGACTTTTTTTTTGCAATTTAGCGAAACACAATCTCAAAGTGGTGGAAGGTGCTGCTCAGCTCCAGTATGTTGGGCGCTGTTAGAAACAACTCAGTCATGTCCTTGAGTGAAAAGCCTATTATCGGTATTGTCTGAGCTTATTGAAAATTGAATGCTATAAATTTGTGTTTAAGTTACCACATTCTCTTCAGTTTCATAATGCATTGCAGTATCCTGAAGGTTAAGACTGTGCTATTCATGGCCTCATGTCCTTGAGAATTGATAGACATATTAATGCAATAATGCAAGGCATGCCTTATTGTCATTATGTTGATGCTGCTAAGTATTATGTAATTTAAACAGCCAGTTTAAGTGTATCATAGATTTTTTAAAGTGCAGCCAATGCCAGTATATTTTTCTCACAGCTGTAACACATTCTCCCTCAATGCTTAAAAAACACAGAAACCTATTATCAGTGGGGCTGGAGTGGCTTTGGCATACACAAATGTCTGGTCTCCAATGAGCTCCTTCGTTGTAATGACTCAGAGAACATATTCTCTCACTGATACAAATACAGACATCTTAAAAGAGGCTTACACAGCTGCCAGTAGGTACGTTAAAGAAATGTGTTTGAACAGCAGGTACAGTATGTGGCTGTTAAAACCCAATGCAGCATGCATGTTTGTTCTATAGATTATTGTATTCTATGTATTATTGTGTACACTTTCCACTACATGTGAGTTATGAGTTGCACTCTTACTTTTCCCTTTAAGAGCCATCGATTATTATAGGCTGTATTTCAAAGACTACAACTCACATATGCTGTAATAAAAGACTTTTTGTGAAAACCGTTCATTAGGTTAACTGAACTTGAAAAAGAAAAAAGTTCAAAACATCTATACATTAAGTTAAATCAACAAATGTTCAATCAAACTGTCAAATATTTTAAAACAAATTAAATTTTTACATTTTCTCAGTTTTAAAAGTCAGTTCTTCTTATGCTGTGTTCACTCCGAACGCGACACGATTTTTCATACAAAGTCATTGCAAAGCTGAAACTAGATGTGAGTTTGCGCAAATGGCGCAACGGGAATAATGCACGTTTTGTGTCATTTGTCATCTCCAGACGTCACACGTATGAATGTCGACGTTGATGTGGAAAGGGAGGGCAAGCTTATAGTAGCTGCATGTGGACACCAAGAGCTGTCTGTGTGCGCCTCTGGATAAACTTGTGAGCCCAGACATGGCGGCGTTTGGCTTTTTGACATATCTGTGACTTTCACAAATAGCTGGAACACATAGGTCAGCAGCATGTTTTTTTTAATGCCTATATAGCCATGTAAAAATAAAGGCTTTTTATACTTAAAACGGAACAGTGTTCCTTGGATACTCTTCAAGTTCGCGGATAAACACTCCACACGGGATATTTAGAAATGACGATGAACTTGAATATATTTTCTAAATGCCCTAATCCAATGAGAACCTGATTCCTATAGCTTCACTAATGACTCACGCAGCGCTCCTATCCATTCAATTACATTGCAGTAGTGTTCGATTATGGTTGATGACAGGAGGAAATGACATATGTGAGTGCAAATCTGCGTTGTGTTCGCTGTGAACCCAGCTTTACAGATGGAGCTGCTCTTGGTGAATACTTTGTTCCAGTATTAGCACAAGCAAGAATGGTTACAGGAGAGTTTTAATTCTCATATAATGGATGCTGTGAGATCTGCTAATATGCAGACGTCATCTCCACACCACTGACTGGATCACCATTCAGCCTAAATGCCAATAGTGTCATTATGTTAATCATTACATTGTGTAATAAACATTTACTTCATCATGATACATTAAAGCAAAAACAAAACAAAAACATGTCTATATAAAAGTTGAATTTAATAAGTTGAATTGAACCGGACATACAGTATCCATCTTCTTCATTGTTTCAAGCCAAAAGACTTCAAGTGAGAATAACTTGTATTCATTAGATATGAAGTCTTCTAAAAATAAAAACAAGAGACTAAGCATAATTAACTTGCAACAAAAGTTGTGTATAAATATGTTAATGAGGAAAGATTAGTTGAGTAACTTCCTGAATGATGTTTTTTACATTGTACATGCAGCCACGACCAGAGGTACATTTTCATGTTGCACAGAGTCGCTCAAACCTGAGCGAACCAACACCGGGAACATATGCTGACCTACATTAACGGTATACTTTAGTCCTTGAAAAGAAGGAGCGTGAGGCTGAGTGCAGGAGAGAGAGAGAGAGAGAGAGACAATGAGCAAAGAGGACAGAAGAATACATAAGGCTTATATGTATCGAGATGAGAGCCCAGTAGAAAACAGAGGAACACGTTAGTGTGTGTGTGTCAGTGCATAGAGGGAAGCTATATATTGGATAAGAACTCTTTGAAAGGGAAGAACATACTTGAACAGTGTTAATCTGCTCTATATCTGTATTCTACTGTCATGCTCCTCACTCTCATCCTCTCTTCTCATTACCTCCGTTAATCTGTCTCCAGTCAAGCAATCCTGCACCCCCCTCCGCTCTACTCCTCTTTTTTCTCTCTCCCAGGAATCCCAGACACTTTTACTTCCACTTCACAGATTATTATATTTTTATTTATTGCTTTTCATTATATTTTGGGGAGACATTTGTCTGGTTGGGCCTTTGCCAGCCTGCACCAGGAAAGTGATGAATCATGCTACCATGGTGCTTTCTTGTCTCTTGTGGTGCATCATCAGACTTTTGGTGTGCAGGGGGTCACTTAGGTCTGTGTTCAGAATATTTCTGAGCCAAGTTGTCTCCATCTGAAAATGGTGCTCTGACACATGTGAGCACTCTGGGGTTTACTGTAGGTTGTTGCATCAGAGCAGACTTTATTCAGTTTTTCTCCAAAACCACAGTTTTCCTTGCAAACATCCACTTCGGAGACTTTGTTTTTGGGGTGTGAATAATGCTGCTGTTATGACAGAAGGCCATTTTGAAATTTCTTCAAATTGTCTCCCAATTCTATTATATCACCTCAAGGTATCTAGTGCTATAGTAGTGCTCTCTTTTTTTTCTTCTTGCAAGTTTAAAAGCAGTGTATGAATGTAACTGGTGACGAATATAACAGAATTCATTTTAAGATGGATTGGTCATGCCGCTTAATAAGGTCAGTACATTAATTACATGTATATCAGGCAGTCAAAATTGGCTATAAATGACTTATGGTATTTCCATCTAAAAGAACACAAAGGTTTGAATCCCTCAAACATCTAATTTTATGCACATGCATGATGTGAGACATAACCACTTGTATAGGTATGGTTATTTCAACATGAATTCATATTGTTAAAGAATATAGCCAAAAGGGTTTCTTATAGGATTTCTACGTCGCCGTAGTGGAAGTCAAAGTGGTCACGCCCATTGAGTGGCAAAGAGCTCTTACTGAGTGGCAGCCTCAAAAAACACATCTAAAATGGAAAGAGCTGTTGTGCAATTCACTGTACAAATAGATTGAACATGAAATTGCAGGTATCTTTTTATAGACTGCCGAAAGCTAAAGAAAAGAGAGGCTAATTCAGGCCAGGTTCTGAACCGTGGATCGACTGTTGAACATCTGTGATCAACAAAGACCTTATAACATTTGTCAAGAAGCTCGTTCTGGGTAAATCACCATTCTCATAAAGTTGCCCTAATTGTGTAGGATTGGCAATGAGCCACAAGGTGTGTAATCGTGCATCCTCACTCACATAACTGTAAACACCAACGCTGCTGCCTGGGAACATGTCTGTCCAAGTGGTAATGAAATGAAATGAAATGTTTGTACACATCTGTCCACATACAACCAGATTCTCCACTGGCGTCTTTGTCGCTTTCATTTCACCAACACATCCTGTCTTGAAATACGACCAAGCGTCACGGCTTTTGTTTTCCTTCAGGCTTATTTTTGTTTATTTCCACAATTGAAATCAGAGACATATAAATGTCAGGAAACCCGATTCCTGGCCACATGTTAATCTCCATGGACCGCAGGTTCGGTATGGACCACTGCTGAGTCCAACTGCTTTTAATTTAACTCCATATTAGTTTAGCATAGTTTGTTTCCCTACAAATTCCACAGTTTCCCCTGCTATAGGTAGCCATGCTGCAGAATGTTTTACCACTCCAGTCCTACTGTCCAACGGAGGGGGATATTCCAGTGGGAAAGTGAAGTCAGTGCATACTCTCTGTACTGTAAAACATCATTTAAAGACCTCCGTCTCTGCTTGTTGCTTACATCAAATGAATGATGAATGAATGATGTCATTCACATGTTATTCAATGGCCTAATTTGTAAACATGTTAGCCTGCAGGTTGCTTTTAATGGATTGGATGTATGCAAGCTTGCATGGCTTGCCATCTGGAGTTTTGCCACCAGTGCAAATCTCCACTACACCCTAAAAATTCTGGCTTAAAAACAACCTACTGGGGGTGAGTTTTCAGCTACACCGCTGTGTAATTATTGGACCAACACAATGCTTGGTTTATGTAACACAGCAATTCGGGTTGCTCATTTGACCTATGTGTTGAATAGTCAATCCAGATGCTGGTTCATAATAACTTGAGTTGACTCTATTGCATAAATTGTTTGAATATTACATGCAAATGTTTGGCTCACTGTAACTGGAATTTTTGAGATTCTTTCTATTTCAGTAACATTTAAGTTGAAAGCAAAGAACAAAGTTTTTCTTCATCTAGGGTGTGTCTAGAGATTGATAGTTGGTTTCCCACATGTGGTTATGTTTAGGGAAGACTTTTGCACTTTGAATTGTGCCTTAAAGGGCCTGTAGATATGCACGTATAAGAGAATCCTAAGCTGTTCTTGCACAGTGATGTCATTGGTGTAAAAGATGCTCAAAACCATTAGCGTTAGTAAGTGGTTGTATTCCTTCTAACTGTTATCATATAGCATTCTTATGAAAGGCTTTTATTTGTGCATTGGCAAGAAGTAAGCAGGTGAACCCACAGCCAGCAGCTGTTGACATTGTTAGGCTCTATTCATTAGCAAGTCCCCCCCCCCTGAAATGTCTCCTCTAAATGTCTCTGTCCTTAGAGAGGCCACCATTTTTACATCCATCTGTGGATATGCTGCCTCAGCATAGACATACAAACACACACACATCCTTTTTGGAACATGCTGCATCAGCATGGACACGACACAACAAGATCAGAGCCAAAATACGTACAAGGGCATTCAGGAATAGCCTATCACCGCACAGAATCATCTCTCTTCCACCTTTAGGCACCCTTCATCCTTTCACATTAATCCTCCACTTAGCAAACCATTCATGTTGCCCACACCTTCTACACTCAACATGCAAATGGCTCTGCACTGAGTTTTCTAGCGTTTTGTGTGTCCCCCTCTGCATGTGATTTCATATACGAGGCTCCACGACCCGGGATGTCTCGGCAGTCTGAAGTTAATATTAGCATCTCTGCATGTCGAGTCGTGATGTCCCACTGCTTCTGCTGTTGTGAACAGAATACCTAATAAGTTATGGCCTGATCCATACTTGTTAGTCCGTCTCACTCCTTCTCTCCAATTTACCTCCGTCTTTTTTCCAAGTTCACCTCTCCTCCTCTTCTCCCTCCACACCTTCTTTTGGCTGCTTTTAAATTGCATCGGATTGAATTTTTTGAGACTGATGAAGTTAAAAAAGATATCCAAAGCAGGTTGCAGACAGTAAGGTGTGTTGCAGTCGAGTAGAAGTAAATGGAGAGTGTGAGCAACAGAACATTTGATAACTCCGGGACAGAAAGTTGTCCGCCAATTTATTGTCCGGCTTTTGTCACTTGGCAACGCCATAACTCAGTGTACGCCTGTCCTGCCTCTCCTCCATCTCCACCTCCCTCTAGCTGTCACTGACCCTCCACTCTTCATCTGATCTCAGGAGTTTTGGGTGCCATGCAGGCGAAATTCTGACGTGTAATCTTTCACGGCAAATAAGCACTTACTCTCTACTGCAGTCTCTCACACATACACACACAGACTAGCATACGCAAACACTGAATTTGGTAAAACAGAGAACCCTGTGAAATCATAAGCATTCACCTCAGGTAGGTAATTACATTAGAGCGGCTTTGGTCTCAGGTAATGGTATTGCCTGCCAGTACAGGCATGCTGTTGAAAGCTGGTTTCTCACTGCTGCTTTATTGGGCATTCTTCACTGATTATCCTGTATACGTGCGTGCCGTCATTGCACGATAGCTGACGCAATGGAACAAAGAAATTAAATTTGGAAAGCGTTTGGGTGTGTAAACAAAGCCAAATGTGTATTTGTTTAGGGTTAAACATGCTGTATGAGTCAGCATGGTGATGTAGTGTTTATTCTCTTTGCAGACACTCCCTATACCTGTGGAGGTTTCCTCCTACAGTCAGACAGCAGGTTAGCTTAGTTAGCGGCTCTAAATGTCCCACAGGTATGACAGCGAGTTACAATAGTTCTATGGCTACCTGTGTAAATCCTGTGAGATAATGCTGATCGGTGGCCCCAGCATAGAAGACCACATTTTTGGGCCACATTTGAAGGAGCTTTCGTATGGGGACAGCCTTGTCCCGCCATTGTGATGCATTCAGTCTTCAAATACAGCCCTCAAAGGATGCGTCCCTTGAAATTACACATAGTTTTAGTCTCACGTTTAAGGACATTTTGCACCTGGGTAGGATTCAAGAATGCACCGGGTTTTGGCTAATATATCAAAAAAGTCAAAAGTCCAAAACTATGATCTCGACAGTGTTAAACGATCGTAAACATATTTTTAAATAGAGAGCTTGTTGTTGTGCTGAACTCAGCCTAGACACATACAACTGGTGTAAAAATGCAGGACATTGTATTCACACCAACCACACTGACCACTTCTCTTATTGGCAGGCAGTAGAAAAAAATTTAAATATATATGAATTTCCAGGAGAAAGCGTTGCAATGGCAGGTATATCCAAGTGTAAAATGTGGTAGAATACCTACAGTAGAAAATATACCTGCTGCTCTGTCAAGTGTAATAAAACAATATGCTTACAGATGTACAATTAGTCAGGGAAATCCAGTGTGATCAATGCAAATAATGCAAATGTACATATTTTTATATTTAGACAACATGCATGCATGTTTTACATTATGAAGAGAATCTGATTTTAGATTTTTAGTTTGTTTCTGCCAAACAACCTCCGTTCTCGAGGGAGTGCCGTAAACAAGGCTTGACTGAGTATGATTTCTGTCTCCACATCTGTCATTAGCATGTTTGTTGTTTTAATTTTCCCATCGCAATTATAAACATGTATTCATGAATTTGCTTTTCCCCAATCACTCACTCCTTTAATTAAAAAATAATCAGGGTTGGAGGAGGGCTTCATTAAGTCTCATCCTTGAGAGCCATCAGCCACAAACACAGGAGGGGGATTTTTATCACGCTTATGAAAAGAACTCAGACACCTCCTCTCGCTTTGTTTTCTCTGCTGAGAGACTGAACATTGGTTAGAAGGACAGCATCACCGGACCCAGGCAGAGGAATGAACAAATGATGGAGCCTAAGATAGAAAGTTTAATGGAACAGAGCAATAAAGTAAGAAAAGAGAGGGAGCGGAGAAGGGAGGACAAAAGAGAGAGAGAGATCATTAAAGAAGTGCTAATTAACAGAAACCACGCTGTTTAGGAGCACTTTGTCTCCATGCAATATTGATTTGTCATGACCATTATGGAGCGGATGTTTTTTGCTGCTTCCTGCGTGGGTTTTCTCTCCCCCTCTTTCTATCTGCAATAGTTAATACGTCAACCCTGAATCACCACTTCAGCTACCTGCAAAACACACATTATCTGCCTTCTTTCTTTTCATCTTTCTCTCCACCCTGAAACGTCCAAGCCATGCAAGCCTACAGAGAAAATACAAATAGCTGTGAAATGACCCAAGGAGTCAATTTGGTCGCAGAAATGCCTGCTTCTGTAATTGTGTCATCATGACATTAAATATGAGCCAAAGAATGTGATCCCCACAGAGAGCAGGGCGATGTCGACAAGCAGATTAAAGCAAGGGAGGGAAAGAGACAGCAATGAAATGGAGTGAGCGTAAAGGATGATGGATGGGTGCACAGACATCAAACGGTGTAACGTGGACAGTGATGGACAGATGGAGAGGAAAGAACAGTACGGAGATGGCGAATGGATGGAGGGAAAGTAATAACAGAGGAGGAGAGTGTGGACGTGAACAGGAGTCGCGTCAGTCGCCCGTTCTGTTTGTGCCACGATTGAAGAATGTCTGTAATATCCCTTTATTGTTATAGTACATGTTGCAGGGCTCGCTGTTTGACATTGTGATTCCTCAAAAGGGTCTAACAGGATTACAGCGATAACAGGCTCAGCCACCAGACAGATACAGCAGCTGTGTTGCGTTGTGTTGAGCTGACTGGACTCCATAACACAAAATATGTGACCTTAGTGACATAGACATTACAGACAGATCCGTAATGTTCATGCAAAACAAATAAATGTAAATTCAATTCAGTTTCATTTCCATCTGACCTTTTTAATTTGATTTTTTGGTTTCTTTGAAATGCAACATTAAGTCTGTGTACATACAGTATGTGGTGGGTAATGGATAAGTCCATTGTGAGACAGGCTTAAGGTAACCACTGTTACCTCCGTCTTTGCTGAAGTGGTACAAGTCATCTTCGATCAATGTGGATCGATGTGGATGAGTGTGCAGCCGGAAGATGCTACGTGGAGACAGAAGGGGTGATGGCCCTCTGCTCTGTGGCGCTGTGCATGTGGAGTGAAATAAGACCTGCTGTGTCATGTTTTTCTACATTATACATCACATGAACAAACTATATCCTTAACCTACAAATGACTGCCTCTGCCCGTGTCTCTGTTCTCACTGTTTACTTCTCACTTTGGCTCTACTGTGTGCCTTTATGTCTCATAAATGGTCCTTTGCTGTGTTGAGGCCAAGGTCCTGAGGGGAAAAATGTTCCTCTTCAACCTTGGATGGAAAACGTGTAATTTCAGAATCAATACATTACGTCATCTTCTGAAACATAAACCCCCTGTTTCATCTGTTTGTTTTTTTTTGTCAAACTTCATCATGAATACCTGATCATAAGGCTTTAGTTAGTGGATTTTCCAGCTCAGCAGTTGTTTGTGATAAAAAGGATTACATGCTGTTGCTGTGTATTAATGCTATTTCCCTTTGTATTTAGCTTTGACTGTTAGTCTTCTTAAAAAAACAAACTGGCTATGGAGAAGAGATAGTTTGTGTGTTAATGTGCCTTCAGCATGTCTGTGCATTGCTGTATGTGTGTGTGCTTTCAGGGACTATCATCACTTTATGGGGTAATGAATGCTAATCCTCTCTTATCAGTTTTAACCTCGAGGCAATGACACTAGCTGCTGATGCCAGTACAGTGACACCCTTTGTTGGAGGAGAATAGGAGTGCTTGTGTGTTAATGTGTGTGTGTGTGTGCAGACATGTACCACATGGCTTAAAAAAGTCTCAACTCACTTCTGACAACTTCTCAACAGTTTTTTCTCACTTTTGGCTTCAGGGTGTGGTCTCATGATTGTCTGCCACATTCCCCATGACTCATCAGAAGTAAAATAGAAGAGAACATTCCAGCCCTCTGACTCTGTTGCATCTGATCCGACCCGATTTGAAACCAATCCTCAGATCACAACACAAACAGGGCACATAAATGATTTCTGTGTGCTCATGTGGCTGCGAATATATTTGTTTCATGCAGCTTTCTCGAGCACCCTGCCCATTCCCGACAGCGTTCTTTGATTTCATGTTGGTGCCACTTGGTTTAGCTTCTGAAGATCACAGCACAAACCAAAGGCAGCTGCCAGTCCTTCTCAGCAAGCTTTTGTTCATTCACAAGGATGACATCATCTTCTCCTTTTTTGTCTCTGTCCTCAAAAAGAGATACAGGCAAAACATTTTTTATGAGCGCTTGATGACAGTGGCTGTGAAGCAATCTAAGGAGAGTGTGAAGATAGGGGAACATCTACTTAAAAAGAGAGGTAGCCCAGTGGCCAATGAGGCCCATATGTCTGCAGAAAGAGTTTTTACAAAAATGGACAGGAAATAATTAGGTCTAAAAGCTGCTGAATCCTGTTCGCAGGCTATTTAAAAGGATCTGCCCTCTGCCTGCCTTCTTGGCACAGTGAATGGGAGATAAAACTGAATTAGACTAAACTTTAGAGATTGTGAGCAAAGAACTCTTTGGCCGGGAGAGAAGGACAGATGAACACAGAAAGAAAAGAGATTGAGGGCCCTCGCACTCTGGTGCTTTGTCCTCTATGACGGTGGAGAGCAACTAGTAATGTACCTTCTCTTTGATTATATCCTGTGATGATCACCCAATGAAAAGTAAAACAAACTAAATTTGTCACACAAGACAGTTTTACATTTTTCAGCAGGTGGCGCTATCACTGTAACTGAATATTGTTATACAGATGTCTTCAGGGCGGAACTCATGTTCAACATATGAAGTTTGGGCCAGATTGGACCATGGACTTTGGAGTTCTAACAACTTCCTGTATCATGGCGAAGCATCATCCTTCACCAAGAGGCCACACCTTCACCATTTACCGTCAGCTGACCATATTCACATTAAAGAATCATCAAAGTCTTAAAGCTATTCTGACTCAATTTGAGGTTAATATGGTGAACAGGCTATTAGGATGACATTAAAATATAAAATGCGACATTTCCTCTTTCCAGCAGGTGGTGCTGTGACATTAACAGATTTTTGACATGTGGCTGTCTTTAGGGTGAGACCCTGATACAACTTGTGAAGTTTGGTACCATTCAGAGTCGAGTCATAACAAATTCCTCTTTCATGACGAATAATAGAAATCCGCCACACCGCCATGGCCACACCTTTTGAGTTATCCAAAAACTTTTTTAATCACTGACATGTGAGGTAAACACAGCTCTGTATTTGCATGTATTACGGACACCGAGGGAAGGATTGTGATTTAACTCAGTTTTTTCCACTATGTGGTGGCAGAGAACCCTTCGTAATCAACCTTCACTGTAAGTATATCCTGAGAAGACCACCCTATGAAAATTTTAAGTAAAAACAAACATAAGTTTATCACACAAGACATTTATGCATTTGCCAGCAGGTGTCGCTATCATATTGTCTCAATATTGTTGTATAGGTGTCTTCAGGGCGGGACTCTTATTCAACATAATGAAGTTTGGCCCAGATTGGAGCATTGACAGTGGAAGCATCATCCTTCGCCAAGAGGCCACACCTTCACCATTTCCCAGCAGCTGACCATATTCACACTGAACCATCATCAAGGTCTTAAAGCTCTTCTGACTCAATTTGAGGTTAATATGATGAACAGGCTAAATGAATAAAATATAGCATTTCCTGTTGCCAGCAGGTGGCGCTGTGACAAACACTGAATTTTGACATGGGGATGTCTTTAGGGTGGGGCTGTCATCCCAGCCGTAAAGTATAGCAAAGATTGGCCACCCCTTTCGAGTTATCCAAAAGCCTTAGATAACTTTTCATCATCGACATGTTGGCATTTTACTGACCAAATTTCAAGTCCATAGACCAAAATCCCTTGGAGGAGTTCATTAAATTCCAATGCATAGAAATGGAACAAAATCTTACATTTGATTCATACGGACTTCCTGTTTGGTTGAGGTTATGGTACCAAGAGACTTTTTGATGGATCCTGATCTAATATACGTGTGCCAAATTTCACACTTCTAGGTTAAACGCACAGCAACGGCCGCTTATTTGAGGCACTCCAGGAAGCGCTATAGAGCCGTTTTGAGGCAGTTCAGGGGGCGCCATAGAGCCTTTTTGCTACACCCAATGGTCACACCCATAGCCGATCGTACGTTTTTCCACTCTTGACTATTCAACCAATTTTCATAAAGTTACGAGCATTTCTGGCTTCGTAACAGCAATTTCATCCTTCATGGCAATTTATCGAACTTCGCCACGCCGCCACGTCATCACAGTTTGACAGCAGTCCATGATATTCACAATGAAGCATCATCAATGTCTTATGTCTATGTGTACCAATTTTCAGAAGTCCAGGTCAAACATCATCCGGGGGCTGCTTCTCAGAATCTTTCAAGGAGGCGCTGCGGAGCCACACCCAATTCTGAATCCCATAAAATATCCAATTGGTCGGCACTTCTGATGAGCCAAGCCAAAAGCCAATTAATTTGGGAAAAAAAATAAAAGAAGCAAAAATAATAAGGCCTTAGCACGCTTAGTGCTCTGGCCCCAAGTAAAGAAGAAGGGCTAGGATTGCGTTCGTCCCTCACGATCTATGAGTGTGTATGTGTGTGTGTGTGTGTGTGTGTGTGTGCTGATGAATGTGTGCACTTTTCTGCCTGAGGGAAGACAGTGTGGTAGACCTAATGAGAACAAAGCTAATTGCCTTCTACAGTGATGTTCCCAGAGGAGCCAGGACAACACTTGCCACCTGTGCCTCACCCTCCAGAGAGAGAGAGAACGACTCTGTGCAGATGTTTTCATTTTAACTACTTTAATACTTGTTTTTAAGGTGATATACAATGGCAGTGAATCAAGCGTGGTGAGAAAAGATGAGAGAGAACCTCTTCTGATGAAGGAGGCGACTTTGACTTTATATATGCTGGATTTTTGAGCCTTTTATTCACACTTTTTTGTAAGTCTTGAAATAAGCAGACTTTGCTCGTGGTAATAAACCATAATTCAAAAATACAATACAATACAAAAAAAGCATTCATTCATTTTCTGTAACCACTTATGCAGTGTAGGGTCGTGGGGGCATTGTAGCCTATCCCAGCTGACTTTGGGCAGGAGGCGGGGTACACCCTGGACAAATAACCAGATCATCACAGGGCCACATATAGAAAGACAAACAACCATTCTCACTCACAGTTACGCCTGCGGTCAATTTAGAGTCACTAATTCACCTCTACTGCATGTTTTTAGTGGGAGGAAGCCAGAGTACCCGGAGACGCCACACAGAGGGGTCTCAGGTCCTCAAGTGGATTTGAACCCAGGACCTTCTTGCTGTGAGGCAACAGCGCTACCCACTGCACCACCGTGCATTACAAAAATAACAATAGCAGTGAAAGAATAAACATGGAAGAATTTGCCATAATAATTTTTTCTGTAAGTATAAAACATGTCACCATGTGCACTTGCTTGCCTTGCAAGGTGGCTTTCAAATATGCTGATTTAGGCGCAACAGAACAGTTTTTTCTTGAGTTACGGAGCAAACAGCTTTGAATTTGAACCTCATTTTACTGGCCACAAACATGACTTTACTTACATCTCCATACCTATACGGGTCTCAGTCTTCATAATCCGTTTGCACACTAGAGGATGGCCTTAGTATTGGGATCCCTCAGGTCCTGCGGATCCCGCAGACCCCAACGCATGTCATGTAGCATGTGGGAAGGAGCGGTTTTACCTTGGCTGCAGACTGAACTTGGCGGACAAAAAATAAATAAAAATACTGCCAGTCCTGGTCTGTGTTGCAAAGTCTGCGTATCTTAGAGACTTTGGGTTTGTTCTGTAAAGTAGCTTACAAATATAGGAGTCACAACCTGAAGTGAACAAATGCTACAGGTCAAATTTATTTTCCACCACTTCGCTGAACATGAAAAACAATGATAAAACCAGTAAACATGAATCAAACAGTTGAATATTTGTTTAACATAGACCAATTCAGCCATGTTTAACAGTCGATAACAAAAAGGGGGCCAGCTCGGCTCGACAGTGGAACAGTGCTGTCAATGGCCATGATGGCTAATGATTTTGCTCCATCATTAGCTTCCAGTGCTAATGATTTTATTCCTGCACCCATCCAGAACATACAGACACACTACCAGACTGAGGAGTGCTTTTGTGGGCTGTAATTGGTGTTTTGGTTTAAATCTTACCATGGACTCTGCATCATGTGTGACACAGAGCAGCCTCACTCTCTGTTTTTCTGGGTACTCATCTGCTGTTTTATTCCAGGTAGAGTTTCTACTAGCTTTGTTGCATCACCTCCACATATCTTTACGTGACTTATCTGTCCACACATTCATCTTTGTCAATTGTCTCAAAGGCTTATCCCTCTGCCCAATTAAATGAGGTTTTAAGGCCATTAACCGATCCAGGCTATTATGCTAATGTACCAGTGGTGTTCCAGATTTGATAAATGATTGGAAAGAGATTGCGAGACTTATATAGACATCTCGTAATAACAGTGACACTAAGAGACATGGAAAAAGGGAAGGCAAAGAACACACAGTGTTTTTATCTTCAAAGAAAAAACATGTGTGTCATCAGATTTAATTCCAAATATATATCGTAATGGGTCATGGGTTTGCAGCCGGAGTGGAGTGTGTGTGTGTGTGTGTGTGTGTGTGTGTGTGTGTGTGTGTGTATGACTGGCCAGCCTGGCAAGACTGACTGTTCTCAGACAGGCCGTTCTTTGTGTTGTGTATGATGTCATAATTTGTCTGCCGTACGCTTGCCAACAGGAACCTTTACTGAAAAAAAGCACACTCCTGTGTGTTTGTGTGTGTGCATCTTTATAAAAAGTATATTCTTTAGTATTCTCCTAATGGCCCTCATCCAGACGGCGCATTCTTGATTGATGGTTGTCTTTGGGAGCAGGAGAGATAGGCAGCGCCATTGGGAGCAGTGCCATTGGGAGAGAATTAATAATTCACAGAGGTTCGGGATGGTGGCTGTCCAGACTTGAACCCCACTGTTGTTACATTGGTCACGGTGTTCGCTGTGCAGCAGCAGCCATAGTCTGAGGGGAGCTCAGTACAAGCGTGAGCAGAGAAAGGGAATGCGGAAAAGATCAGAGGCTACTGTGGTTAGCTATGTATGTTTAAGACGGAATGAGTAATTATGGATGGATAGAATAAAAGATCAGTCAGAATTAATAGGTGAGCATGGGAGTGACCATGACGCCTGGTGAAAGCAATGCATTCAACCCTTGGAGGTTGTAGATCTGCCAGAAAAACACTGCTGAAATCACTCAGACAGACTGCTTTGATTAATATATTTATTGGAAAAGCACACTCCACACCTATCTCTCCCTCTCTCTCTCTCTCTCTGTCTGTTTGTCAATCCATCTCCCTCAGTCTGTTTCACCTACCACTCCCTTCCTGGTCTTCTTTTTCTTTGTTTGTGTCTCTGTTGCTGGTCCGTGAGTGGAATTCTACCACTGGTTTTATTCCCCGGAATACCACAGACACATCCCTCAGAGAGCTGTTTATCTACCACAGGCTAAAAACAATGCTGATAGTTTGAGGTTTTTGTCATATAGTTGCACAGCACACACACACACATTTAAGTTACATGTATTTTTGATCATGGTGACCATTTACAGTGCAGTGCCCATAGTGAAAGTACAGTATATAAATGCATGGTAAATCATAAACTACTTGCAAATTTGTTATAGTGTACATGCTGATAAACTGGAGACGGAGAAGCCTTTATGTATTTTGTCTCTACTCTCTTTTTTTCCCATGAACTGTAAGCTATACATTTTCCCCTAACAAATGCTTTTAGTGCATCCCAAACCGTAGCTAGCCTTTCTGTTGTCCTAATATTTAGGTCTAAAAGTTCTTGCATGTCTCCTTTAATCTTGTATCAAATTGTTCATCTTGTAAGATACTTGTATTCAATCTCCATCTTCCCTTATTTCGTGTTTCAGCATGTAAATCTATATGTAATTCCACCAAAGCGTGGTCTGTTATAGCTATTATTCCTATATTACAATTAGTGACTGAGTTAACATAGGAAGCAGAAATCAGATGTTATTAAGTTAGTAAGTTCCTGAGTTTCTAAGTAAGTTCTGTCGATTTAATATTATCATCATGGTTAAAGTCATGCTGATTAAAAGCATATTTACATATACACATACACATTTGTATGTGTCTGTTTGTGCATATGCATACTTGCATGTAAGCGCCTGGGAATTAATTGAGCTTCATTTTCCATGTTATATTGATTAATAAGCATCAATAACATTCTGTGTGTGTGAGTTTGTGTGTGCTGACACATGCAGTATATGCATGTAAGTGTGTGTCTAGAAGCTGAAATATGGCTGAGAGATATCTGGTGTAATGAGGCCAGTGTGATTTATAAGTGCAGAATGGTCCATTCCCTCAGCACATACAGTACATGCACACCCAGACACTTTCGAGAGAGGCTTTGACAGCTGGTTCACTTTCTTTTAATTGGTTGCAAGTTAAATGCAAGTGAAGCTATGCTTTCCATCCTGGCAAAAGCAAATTGGTTCAAGTTTCAGAATCCAGATTTGGTGGTGAGACAACTGTATATGGAGGTTGTTGATCAGAACGTTACCCTGACGTCTTAAAAGCATATTAGTATTTCAGTGGGAGACAGGCAGACAGGTGAAGGTGGAACAGAGTCAACGTGGGTGAGTCTTAAGTCAGACACTAGCCAGAGGGAGCACTGCTTTGGATCAGATGGGCTCACTATTAACCCGTATTGATGCTGTTTAGACAGGAGAGAAGGCGGGATGTTAGCATCGCAGGCAAGGATGGGTGGGGACTTCAGGCTGTTCAGAATTGTTCACAACAACACAGCAACAGATAGTGAGATGATAGAGGTGCATAAGACTGTTGTGCAAGTTCAGACTTCATAAGAGTCTATCTCAAAGCTAAATTTACAGATATTCAAATGAACCAGCTCACATTCATAGTTCACAATTCAGAATTTTGAACGGGATTACTATTCCCACAACTACAGCACCAGATCCACTAATCTGATTCGTTCACACATCCCCAGGGTGCACACAGGAAGGGAAACTGGTTTTTCCTTTTATACTCCCTGGGTATGGAATGAGCTGCAAAATACAATCTCATTCGAAGCCCTTCCCTTTCTGAAAACCTTTAAAGGTCTTTTACATTCTGCCCTGAAGGAAATGTGTTGCTGTTTCATATAACTTTGACCTGTGATGGACAGTGTTATGGATGTTACTGGTATGACCTGTTTGCCTCTCTTCTTTCATTCTTTTTTTAAAATTTTTATTCTTGAAACTATGCTACCATCTTGACCAGGACTCCCTGGAAGAAGAGATCTTGTATCTCAATGGGACATTATTGGCTAAATAAAGGATAAATAGAAAAGAAAGACACATCACATGTGTAACCAAACGTCACAGAGCTTTTCCAAAATCAAACCAATTCGTTTTTGTGCCTTAACTTAACCAAAGTGCCGTTTCACATTAATGGTGTTTTGTGGCTGGAGGGTATGTGTGCAGCACAGAGACACTAAAGGCTACCCGATGTCTCTGGATGCAACACAGAGGGGTCATGACAAAGCCCCATCAGTACCTGACAACCTGGCATGAGATCACGTTGGTCGTAAACACATAAGCAAACAACGGCTTATTCACACATCCAGCAGACACAAATTCACAGTTATTCATACATTCATATGCTGTTGTTGCTCTGGCCACCTGATGCATGCAAATTCAGTATTTAATCAACTTTTTCATCTGCTTTACTGTCCACGCAACCCTGGCTCTCTCTGTTTTTTTTGTTTGTTTTTTTTTACTGTCTGATGTGACCAACAGGATCCAAAACAGGAAACCAAAGAATTGCACTAAAAGATGCTGAAAATCTTCATAGAACTGAGGAAAGCTGCAAAGTTTGGTGGCAATCCTCAGTGAGTTCTTCATTAGTCATTCATTCATTGTCATTCATTCAAATTACAAATACTGTAATGCATAATATAAAAAGAATATCGGTTTAAGCTGCCTTAAAGTTGATCGTTGCAAACCAATGCAGAGATTTCCCTCAAAGAGTTTGTAATTTAAACTCTGCATTGTCATAGACACACATACATAGAAACTCACACACACACAGCTGGAGTTGATATGCATCTAGTCACCCACCCAATGTGACTTGAAAATCAAAAGACATTAACTAGTTAGCACTGATCAATAGTCACAGCCACACAGGGACAAGCCCAACTAGGAGCATTGTCATCTGTGCCTCTCTAGGCCAATGGTTTGACTTGCTCTCAGCTCTCAGCCAATTAAAATGTTGGAAGAACTCTTGACATTCTGCTGCTCTCCAATGCAAAGTACGTCTCCAGCTGTAGCTAGGCAGATCAGACTGCACGAGGAAATAAAATGGAGAGATGATGAGAGGATAGGAAGAGCGCAGGAAAGGAGGGCAGGTGGGAGGACGAGAGGAAGAGTGAGAGAGCATATATGTGTAAGGTTGTGAAAGCAGGTGTCATGGTGGGCCACAGTGAGCAGCAGGTAATCTCACTGAGGTAAGCAGTAGCATTACAGCCAACCTTTAGTTCCCCGTGGGAGGTGGTGCTGTGGTGTTGCTGCAGGGTTGGTCTCCCCATTCCCTGGAAATAGATTCATATCAAGAGGTAATGGGAGGGGATGGGTAGAAGATGAATTTTGAATGGGGGGAGACTGAGGGGAGCAAACAGGAAAAAATAGAGGTGATAAAGCCAAATTTTTGTTATGCACATTCTTCACACATACTGTATATGAACACTCACATACACAGATCACACTCGCAGCTCTGCGCCTCCACTGCTCTGTATTCATGATGAGGAGAGCAAATATCAACACAGGGATTGGGACTGTATGGGGGATCGAAGTGGAAGGAATGCAATGAAAGGCAAAAGGGGAGTAAAAAAAAAGAAAAAGAAAAAAAAGAGAGATATTGAAAATATTACACCCATCAGGGTGAGTGTTCAGTGGAGCAGGCCTTATGAGAGTGTAAATTACATTCCCTCCTTCTCCCCTTGGGGTGTCGGCAGCTGGATGAATATAATCACCTGAAGCCCTGAGCACCCAGACACATACAGAATGTGTGTAGCAGACGAGTAGCAGAATGTTAGAGTGCCATGACGTCTGTTTGTTGTCACAAAATTATCCAATCACGTATCAATCAGGCTTCTATTCTTCAGCTCATTCTTGTTCTGACACGGTAAGAATTGACACATGAATAATTTGTCTATGTCAGTAGTTCATCGCTGAGCCTCATAAAACATTCAGCCTCTGATGTGGAAGGACGATGGAAAGCTTTGGTATTCCCAAAACTAACCCTGTCACCTTCTCATTCCCTATCTTTGTCTTTACGTAACAACTGTTATGCAAAGGGATGTATTTTTAACCCTTCTGAACTTGAGCCTCTTTTCCTTGTGACATAAGATTCTTAAGTGTGATTACATATATTTGTCTTATATGGTTTATGATTGGTGGTCTAAAGATGTCACACTGGACCTCAAGAAATCAGGATTGTAAAATTTGCCATTTTCTCCAAATATTCTGAAATGTTATAGTCCCAATGGTTTATGAAACATGGCAGATTAATATATAACTACTCTGTCAATCTGTGCATCACAATCTGTTAGAAGCTAATTTGTCTCTCAAAGAGACCTTGAGGAAAATGGCCAAACTAATGAGGCAGCTTAGGTCATAAACAGGGAAAAGAAAGAACTGATTTCTCTTTTTTATTTTCATTTTTTACTATTAATCCAGTTGCAGGCCCAGATGTTAGAGATGTCTGGTCAGCGACCTGCTAAATAGGAGGGCAGCAACTTGAGTCAAGGCTCATTACTTCTTTACATCAGGCAACAGTCCCGGGAAATACAATTCTAATTTGCCTCTTTCAATGTCTCTATCCTCTTTTCTCTCTTGCCCTCCTTGTCTCTTCCTACTTGTCCTCCTCCTCTCTCACACCATCAGGGCCGCTGTTCCAGGGAGAACTGCAAGTACCTGCATCCTCCTCCCCACCTAAAGACCCAGCTGGAGATCAATGGAAGGAACAACCTCATCCAGCAGAAAAACATGGCAATGCTCGCCCAGCAGATGCAGCTCGCTAACGCCATGATCCCCGGCACACAGCTACAGCCAGTGGTGAGAGGACACATGCACAATTAATACCCATGTTTCAAGATGACGCCCTCTTCTTTTTAAGCGAGGTGGCTCACCAGTCGACTATGGAGTAAAAGGTGTTAAGGCTTCTTCAGGCCTCTGCATTTTTACAGAGTTGTTCTCTGGCCAGCTGGCTGACTTCCTTGGCTGCCCTCAGATATAAATGCAACAAAATAAATCATGCCTGATAAGCTTTGAGACTTTTACATTTTTTAAAATCTTAGATTTAGATAAAGCAGGCAGCGTTTGCTCAGATAAACGTATCCATTGCTTACAGCTGTCTTGTTGTGTAAAGAAGGTTTCTTTTGGACAGACGACATCATATGAAGTACATAATAAAGACGGCAAAACCAAAATACAAAATACTAAAATTGCTTCATAGGCTTGAATTTAACAATATAGAGTTAAATACATATAAATGATACAGTAGGTAACAATGTACAATAGAAGGCTACACTTCAGAAACCAAACACAAAATAAATGAAATAAGACTTAACTCTTAATAAAATATAAATGCCTCTCCTTTCCCATAAACCCACTGTCATCATAACATGCCCAAACAGTCATTTCCTAAATACTGGTCCAGAAGTAGCCAATCTAATTTATATCCTGGTCACTACAGTAGAAATATTAAAACAGTCACATACCATCAGGTCCTACAGGTGCAGAATAACTGCTTTATGACTCTGGTTCTGGAGACAATGGATGAAAATCCCCTGCACCAACCTCACTCTAATTGTCTTCATCCGACTCTGTGCCATTCAGGTTTACAGCTAATATGTAAATAAACGTCACAAAAATCCTTTCTTGTTTTCGGCTAAAATTTTGTCAGAAGAGTCTGACCATGAACTCAGAAGTCTAAAAAAATGCTTTCTATGTTTTTAATGTCGGGGGGGAAAAAAGTCAGAATTCTGAGAATAAAGTCAGAATTCTGACTTTTTTTTTTTAAAGAATTCTGACTTTATTCCCATAATTCTGACTTTAATCTCAGAATTTTGACATTATTCTCAGAATTCTGACATTATTCCCAAAATTCTGACATGAATCTCAGACTTCTGTCTTTATTCTCAGAATTCATGCGTTATCATTAATGGCATGCTGAATTCAAGCCAGGACTCAACTCCATCATATACTTTTTCAAGCATTAATTTAATTTACTGAGCATGACTGAAACATTATTTCACACATAGGAAGAGTCTTTCAGATGGTGAGCTATTGTAGAGTGTGAAGGCTTGCAATTGTATGTGAGAACCATTGACCGTAAGGAGCTCCTGCATTAGCCAACAACATTAGCTAGAGTAGTTAACTACCTGGTGATAGCTACTGTACCTAAGTTCAGTGACAGCAGCAAGTAAATGCTCTTTCACATGTTAACACAAACTAATGTGAGGGATCGTAATTCACCATGAAGCTCCTTTGGAGGATGGAAAGGCCGCGTGCTTCATGCCACACCATGTCACATCAGATTTACTGGTTTTCCACCTCTGACGTGTTCATATCACATCAGAATTAGCAATTCTTGCTTATAAATAAGATCATTCTTATCATTCATTCATCACATTGACATCCAAATTGCATCAAAATTCATAAACATGGGAATCCTTCCCATTGTAAGCCTCCCTCCCACATGACATAAATGCAACGTCGCTATAGTTACAAGACGTGTTTGAGGCTCCACCAAAAAAACAAGTGACAGGACAGAGCCACTTCAGGGGCCAATTAGATTTCAGTTGTGGTCAAAGCACCTCTGGGCCCACCCCTGTTTCCACCCATGGCACTCAGTAAATTACCTCAACGATGTTTCTGTGTCTGTGATGCTCGCTCCAAGGATCTTTAAAGTGATGGTCATAACCCCTTCAGTCAGTTCATATGAATCCTTCCCCACCCTAAGACCACAAAGACTCAATGAGACCAGTCAGTCAAGCTTGAAGTAATGTCTTCACTTTCCTTTATGTTTAAGTGAGAGGACTGGAGTGAAATTGTCTCACACTATTCAAAAGCGCTTCAGATGCTGCATGCTTGTACACACACACACGCACATGCACTCTTAGCCACTGGCTTATCACCTTTATCTGGGGAAGAGGGCCTGAGTTGAGAGATCCACTGAGAGGAACAGAGGAAACCATGAAAAGGTTTTAAGAAGCAATAGATATCCCTGGGACTGCAAAGCCTTCCCTTACTGTTTATGTCTTGGGGAGAGAGAAAGAAAAAGGAGGAGGAGAGGAGGACAGGCTGACAGAGAAGGACACAGCAGAAGAGAAAGGAGGGACCAGGCAAGGAACGAAAAGATAAATGGACATGGTAAAGTCAAGTAAAAAGAGTAAGGTAAAGTAAAAGAGATAAGATGACAGCTGTGAGGAGAGATGGCTTTAGACCTGTCCTACAAAGAGGACTAAACAGAGCCATGTTTTGTCCAAAGGGAAGGGTAACAAACAACTTAACAAACAAAAGGAAGGGTAACAAACAACTTAACAAACAAAGGGAAGGGTAACAAACAACTTAACAAACAAAGGGAAGGGTAACAAACAACTTAACAAACAAAAGGAAGGGTAACAAACAACTTAACAAACAAAGGGAAGGGTAAGACCAGGTGCCAGCCTTTCCAGGACTTTCTTCCTCCGGCCGTTGTGTCTTTAGTTTAGTGTCCTCCGTATCTGCAGTATTTCTATAACATTGTATTTACTATTCTACATCTTTTTTGTCTGCAGCCGTTCTTCCAACATAAGACTGCTTTCATTTCACATATGGATCTGTGCAGAGGGTGAAGTAATCAGGGTCTACTACAGATGGCTGGAGTGATGGTGCTCATGATGCTTTTTAATAAAGAATAAAAGTCAAGGGATAACCCACATTACAACTCAGTCAGTCAGTCAGAATAGTAGATATAAGTAGTTAAAAGTAGAAATGTGATGCACTTGTGTGGTGCTGATATTCAGAATCAGCAAAATATTAAGGTTTTTATTGCTGTTGGCATTTAAAGAGCACTAAGATTTTTTTTCAAATATGACAGAATTCAGTCTTCCTCTTATGAGCCATAAGTTAAGTAAATAAGATATAAAACACACCCTTGATCAACCAAACATCTCCAGGAGTTTTGCTGATACAACCTGGCCTGGTCTGGTCTGACCAGAAGCTCATGGTGCCTAATTTGAGCTGATGTTGCCAAACTTTGGACACATAGAGCTGTGCAATAACAATATGGAGTCAGTTTGTGACTTTTTTCTATTTATGTTGCAGTTATACTGCATTTTACAGAAAGTTTATCTCACTTTAAGATTCAGATTCATGTCTTATACATTCTGATTGTTTATTTCACTATTTGTTCTAATTATATAGCTGTGTATTTCATTTTCTTTACTTTATAATTACTTAGAATTGCCAAATCTTGTCTCATTGTTTGCATTTGTAGTCCTGAAATATCATAATTTTTAAGTACCTTCTTACTTCATTTAAGACAAAGTTTATTATAAGGATATTCCATGAAAGTCCAAAAGACTGGGTTCTATTCACTGTCATAGGAATAAGTAAACACTGAATAATTTGGAGATAAGATATTAAGCACTTAGTATGTGAATAACCTTGATACTTTACATGTTTATATTTTTATATTGTTTTATTTTCAGGTTGAAAATATATTATTTGGCCGCTTCAAAACTGTACATCATCAAATTTATTTTGTTTTTTCTTATTGATTCTTAGAAAACATGCAGAGTTCCAGGTTTGCAACATGCATTTTATATGAGGGTTATATAGGAGATATTGATATAGGAGGAGGAGGGTATATAGGAGAAATGCAGTGGGATGTTTTTTAATGTTATTGTTCCTACTGTGTAAACATACTTAACTGTTTTCAAAGTGTTTCAAATGTGATTAATATCAAGAATCTGCAGTGTCCTCTCCTTTTTGGAAATGATTCAATGCTAAGTGATGAGATTTTCCGGAAAAGGCCATTAGCAGTGTCACAAACTGTTTGCAGAATGACATCACTGCATTGTTACAACCTCCTGAGTCTCCTCAATGACTTCATACCTGATTCATCGCAACCTTGAGGTGCTAAAATTCCAAACTGAGTAGCTTGAGAGCGACACATCTACGTGTCCTACTTTAACTTTGTGATAGGTCATAATACTATCATACTATCATAATACATAATACTATCACTCACTGTGTCAAAGAGATGATCCTAAGACTGGGACTGACCTGTGCAGTGCATTATGTTTGTTTGGCGTACTCCTTAGCCTCCCTCTCACAGAATGTGGATGTTTTCTTAATAAAACTCCAGCAAAGCACATAAAGGCAAAGTTGCACAGTAAACAGACCCAAAGCTCATCCTTATTACTCCTATATGTGTGTAATCTCTGGTGTATGAAGCATGTGTGTAAAGGTAGATGGTTCATATAAAGTGTAAGCCTCCTTTACTGTATGTGTTACATCAAATGACAGACAAGCAGCCATCAGAGAAGACGTTATTTTCTCCTCAGATTTACGTCCATTAATTGTCTATTTTTACCATCTTCTTTCGCTCTGCATCCCCATCCACAGCTGCCAGCCTCTGCTTGACTCTAATTAATTGCAGACATCTCTTTGGTCACCATCTACTGTCATCTTCAATGGATAGTTTAAGCCGGAGGGAGTGAGGATAACATTGCAACATATTGGTGCAGGCAATGAAATATTCTATTAATCATTTTTAGATATAGACTTTATGAGAAATGGGAGTGAGATAGTTTCGGTTTTTGCTCAGTCTTGACCACCTCTCATTTTTGCTCGTGTCCACAGCCCATGTTTTCAGTCACACCTGGCCTTGCAACCAATGTCAACGCTGCTGCAATGGCAGCTGCAGCGTTTAACCCCTACCTTGGCCCTGTTTCGCCCAACCTGATGCCAGCCGACATCTTGGCCAGCACCCCCGTACTGGTCACCAGCAACCCCAGTGTCCCCGTACCAGCTGCTGCTGCTGCTGCACAGAAACTCATGAGAACAGACAGACTGGAGGTGAGAAACAGATCCACAGGTACAAACATGAAAGCAGATTTGCATGATTACTTTACACTTTCATGTCAGTCACAGATTAAAAGACAAATCATCAAAACACTTTTTTTCACATCGATGGAAACAGATTGAGCTATAAAATCTGGGCTGTGCCTATTTGAATATTAATGGCCTGGGTTGAAAAGTCTTTCCTCAACAGTTTTTGCTTGTAGACTTTAATTATGTATCTGGTACAGTAACTACTTTGCATTACCATAATACAGTCATTCCCCAGACTTCAGCAAAGAGAGAGATGTCAATGAGAACATCTCTACAAACATTACACTTGTCAATGCTGCATCCCATCAACAGGTAGGAGACAACACCGTTTGACACAAGCTTAAGTCATTCTGTACTAGTGTGTTGTTTTCAGAAAAATCTTTAACTCTTTAATGAAAGCCATCAGTCATTTGGAACCTGACGTGTGGAGCTCCTTTAGGTGTGTGTGAGTTCAGATAGTCATTAATTGTACGGTAAGTCAATCTCATCCATTATGCATCCCCTCCCAGCAATTACTCGTAGCAGAATAACGGGGGAAATCATTGGAGGCAAGCGGGAGGTGCCCAAGAACGACAGGAAGGTTACATTGAAAATGTAACGTTGGGTAGCTGGGTAATTAATGGGGGCGAGTCTGAGGAAGTGTCTGAACGAGTGGATGACATGCAGGGTGAGTGGTTGGTTCATTGACAGGAAAAAGAGATGGAAGGGAAGATGGGAAATCAATCCGCACACTTGTTGTGGTCATCAGGGGACAAACAGAGACAAAGACAGAAACACAGGAGAAAGAGCGGTGACTGGATACCGAGGAGTCTTGACTGGTGAGGCAAAGGTGTAGACATTGGGGTGAAATTTGAGGCAAGACATCTTTGTTAGTAAAAGAAGATGGTCGTAATTGAAATGATTGTTTGGCCGAAGAACTGATAGATTTCTCCACTGAGGTCCAGTAAGCAGACAGAACTATATTACCCGAATTACATTATTGACAGGGAAAATATCCTCCTTGTCACTGCTGTTATCTTCAAGATGTGTGAGCTCAGTGGTCAACGCTGTGTTCTGGTGAAGCACTGTGATTGGGAGATTTCGAACCCTGCCTCAATTTGTCAGGAAATAGGTTTGCTAAAAATATCTTTGAGAAAAGGGACAGTCATATATTAGCTTTTAGTGTTTCGTTCAAAATAAGCATAGCTCGAATTCTGAGGACCAACACACACTCCATCATATATTGCCTCACAGCCATGGTGATGTAAATGGCCCAGAGAGAAAGTTACCATGGGGACAGAAATATAATTAACAGGCCCTGTGTTTGTTAGTCCAACTAAGCACTTCCTCTGCTTTAGCTCTTTCTAATGCATGATTAAGCGCTGCTAAGAAAACACGCTGATCCACACCTGGTGCAGAGAATATCAAATTGCTTTTAAGGCGTCCTCCTTTTCTCTCCCCTATTTCTTTTCCATGCCAGCCACACTCACTCGATCCCCGATGACTCTCACTCTGTCTCCTTGATCCTCATCTCTCCGTCCTCTTTAATCATCAACTGCTCTTAAATTTTCCTTTCTGTCCCTCCCTCCCTCCCTCCCTGCTTCACCAGCCTCTCCAGCATCTGCCTGACAACAAGGCAGTCTCTCTTAAAAAAAAATAAATAAATAAATAAAAATAACAAGACCAGTAGCGGCAGTGGTGATGCTGGCGGTGGTGGGGATTCGCACGTATAGCTGTACATTAGTATGTGAATGAATGAGTGTATGGAGAGGTAGAGAAGAGGCAGAAAGAGCGAGAGAATCCTACCCCATCGCTCACACAGATCAGTGATTGTGCATGATGAGCCTCCATGACAGGAGAGCAGGGTTAGCTTGTAGACAGCGGCATAGGTGGCCTTTTTTTTTTTCTTCTGGCAACTGTTTCTCAACAAATGAGATCATCTGTGCATGCAGACAGTGAGACTATTAAACACACATTTAATAAATGGCTTGATATCTCAATAAGCGATACAACGTACCATGAAATTGTATTTCATTTGAAATGGGCCAGGTATCTGAATGGAATTCAGACACAGCGGTGGCTGACTGTGCTCAAAAAGAGATCTTAAGTTACAGCACAAAAAAGTGACATAACAGCTGCCTCATAATTTTCTACGTGCATCCACCTTGTATGTGTGTGTGTGTGTGTGTGTCAGAGTGATTATGTGTGGGCTGGTGATTACGTCACCTGAAGCCTCCAATGAGCTTCATATTTGCCATGTGCCTCATTGAGCCTCTGCAATCAGACTGAGGCAATCAGCCGTCCAACCAATCAGGCGGATGCTGCCCCCTCCTGTCTCTAGGAGGAAAAACAACAACACTGCTCATTTGAATAATGGGTAAATGCTTTGTGATTGATGAGTCTGTAAACACTGGTTATGGTCTGTTCTGCTAATCAATCAACAGTAATGGCTGAACCTGCCATTAAGATTGGTTAGCTTCGTCATGGTGAGGTGATCATCAAGTTCTGAAATGACCGAACAGATTGATTACCTCATCACGTGAAGTAAAGTGAAAAGTAACTTAATGGTGTGTATGTGGGTTTGAGTATTTAATGTTTATGAAAGTCTCATGATCAGGTGAACACATTAAAAGAAATAAAGTACTGTATGTGCTTGTTTGTGTGTTTTTGTGCACCAGGTATGTCGAGAATACCAGCGGGGTAACTGCACACGTGGGGAGAATGACTGTCGCTTTGCCCACCCTGCAGACAGCACTATGATTGACACCAATGACAACACAGTCACTGTGTGTATGGACTACATTAAGGGGCGCTGCTCTAGGGAGAAGTGCAAGTACTTTCACCCTCTGGCTCACCTGCAGGCCAAGATCAAGGCCGCCCAACACCACGTCAACCAGGCTGCGGCTGCTGCAGCCATGGTAGGTACAGTATCTGTCCACAGATTACAGTGCAAGCTAAAGAGCATCTACTGTGTCAGAACACCCAGAGGAATGAATCTCAATGAAAACAAATAAAGTGTGAGCCAGGGAGTTCCTATAGTTATTCAAAGAAATAATATGAGGACAAAACTTGATATCTCTAATGTCTATGTGCATTCACGTGGAATATGTGGGTACTTTAAGTACAAAATCTCCTCTGTGGAGCATAAAGCATTGATTTATCTAATGGATCTGGTTGTTTAAATCGACATCTTCTACGCTGTACTTTTACCCAGTCTCTCCGTAAACATCCCGGCCTCCTCTGTTCCTGCTCTCTTCAGCTCTGACCTCATACCCACTGAGAACACACAGAGTGATGTGTTCTTTGTGCGCAGCAACCTGCAGTGATTGTGCAGCGCGGTGTGTGAGTGAGCCTACCGCTCTGCTCCTCCTGGTTTTGCTGTATTCTTATTTATATGTTAAGCGGTTCACAATCAATAGATACGCTACTTTTTGTTGCTTAAAAGACCATCACAGAGACTCCAGTTAATTTCAGCCTTGTTTCTGCAGTGCAGTGATTACTTTCATTAGGGACATAATGTAGCTTTCCTCAGCTAAGTACTGTAGATGGCATCATTAAGTCGGTATTCCAGAAATGAGGGTAAGCTTGATTTCAGTTGATGTTTCATATTAAGCCAAATTGAGTGTAGCATGATCATACCTGCGTCCACATTTAAAAAAGAGTATCAGTAATATCAGCCTTTTTAAACTCTCTTTTAAACGTTAAATTCTAATCTTTATTTAGCATTTATAGTATTTAATATGACAATTAGAATGCCAACTCTGAAATGCTCTGAATTACAATATGGACGCATATATGGACTAAATTATATATTTTTGTCTTTACCTTCAGATGTTATTAACATTCTTAATGTTTTTCTACTATATTTAAGTGACGACAAAAGAAACTAAATTGGTTTGATCCAAATGGAAGCTAACATAATCTGCATTTAACCAACTGCACTTTTATAAAATAGTTGCAGCGTGTTCAGTAAAAGGATATGAGATTCAATAATAAAATGTTACACTGAATATGATAAGATAAAATATATATAATATAGCCTGTGGTGCATAAAATCAAAAAGTTACACATTCCATAAATGTAAATTAAGTGTCGTTTTTAGTTCTTTAAAACAACCTTTACCTTATTAGTAACAGATCATGTCTAGTGAACAACTTTTAGGTTTTTATTAATTAGAACACCAGCTCCTCTCCCTGAGGTTCACCTTAGCCAAGGTTATTCATAACTCGATTTATGCCCATAAGGTTAACAAAATCCAGCTAATTTAATTAGCAAGTCCTCCTTTCTGACCCAGAACACCTTTGGAGTCAAACTAAAGTTCATTAAACATTCTGAAAAAATGAGCTACGTCAATTATGCAATTATTTCCAGTAACCTTACAGCCATTAATATGCATGCCCTAGTGTTGTTATTGTTATATATTTGCATTCCAATGATTTGTTTTTTTATTTGTTTTTTTTGTTTTTTGTTTTTTTCACCAACCCACACTGCACTGCTGCCCCCATGATGCACCTCCGCTTGCTGGTTTATGTTAATGCGCTTAAACCCCATTGGCCCATTGTCATCATGTGCTCGCTGCCTGCTAATTAAGACTCAGTCGGCTGTCAAATCACTGAAGCGACCCCTCGACGCAACTTTTGACCTGGTACTATGACCTTTCACCTTTCAGCTGGCATGTAGCTGTGTTGCAGTAGATGTACTTTTATAGTTCTAAAATAACTTAGATATTTACTTATGTGAACTGCGGAAACACTGAGGGGTGATGAATTGATCGCAATTTTGTCTGATGAAATATTGTGACAAGATGTCCATCTGAATCTTTATTTGAAACATCAGGGACCCAAATATCAAATTTCTTTATCTTTCAGTGATCAGTTCATCACCTTAAGTGAATCTCCAAAGCAATTACTTGGTGGCATGGAAGTGTGATATTTTACTGTGCAATAAGGTATGTTAGTCTTTGCATGAGTTTGTCACTTCCCATATTGCATGTGTAATTGTTGAAGAGGTTGTTAACTCGGCCTATAGTGTACTATGTGCTGCCTTCCCTAACTGCATCATTTCTGTCGATGGTTAAACAAACAACTGTCATTATCTTTACAGAAAGATAGTTATGTCTTTGCCTGCACAATAAGCATTATTTGCAAGAAAAATAAACATCATAAGATCTCTGACATGTTTAGGACGTTTTTTTCTCACAAGCAAGATAAAAGTCACAATTTCTCTGGAGGGGCAACTTCATCTCCTAATGGAATTCTTTCTTCTCTCTCTCCTGAATGTCACTGCTGTCATCCTTTCATTTTTGTCACTCCCATCCCTTTATTTTGGTGTTGTCCCCTCATCAGGGGATCTCTCCTGTATTGCCTCCTTTACCAAAGAGACCTGCACTTGAAAAAGCCAACGGTGCCACCACTATGTTCAATGCTGGCATATTTCCGTACCAACAGGCCCTGGCCAACATGCAGTTTCAGCAGCAGGCTGCCTTCATACCATCAGGTAAGACCTGAGCCTTCTTTAACATGTGTTTGTAGCAGATATCCCCCTGCTATTGACCGTCAAATCATGTAGTTCCTCACAAATCTGCCTGATTCTGTTGGCATAAGCAGTCGACTGAGTTAATGCATGATTTCGTTGATGGTAGCGAGGCAGAAAAAAAATGCATCGACTTTATTATACATGTATACAGAGCATGGGTGCAGGTTTAGTGTCAGAAACCAGAGTTGTTAATTTGAAGGTGACACAGTTCAGAGAGATTTAAGAAAATCAAAACTCAAACTGTAAAGTGGGCAACTTGTCTCCACTCCATCCACAGTAGAAATTGCATCATTAACATACAGTGTGTGTATAAATACAGTATAGACACGCGTAGCTTATGTTAGCCGCTCTTCTCCAGCCACTGCCTAGTCATCTTACACAGTGTCCCATATTCTATATTCTATATCCCATATTCGATTCCCATCTGTGAGAGATTCAGATCCTCAGATCCTCATATGTCCCACACTGCTGCACGATCAGGTCACTGCAACACTGTTTGAAGGTTTTGAAAGCAGGTCAAAAACCACCATGGTGCAAACAGCTGTTGCATTACTGACAGGACAGGAGCACTGGTAGTGATAAATGTGTGCTTCTATTTAATGGAGCAGTGAGAGCTGAACTCTAAACTGGGGCTGGACAGACAAGGTTTGAAGATTGCTTCCTATGTATGCTTCCTGTGATGAGGATACAGAAATGATTACTTAGTGTAATATTAACAATCAGCTTGCATTGAAGTCAGTGGATTAACATTTAAAGCACAGATTGTTCATAGGTTGAATCCAATATATTTGACTTTATCACATTTGTAATGAGTTGTTTTGATTTCTTCTCCCCCCCCTAATCACTCCACTCCACTGTTGCAATGCATGATGGGCAGGCTCGATATTCTGCATGACACCTGCAACAAGTATTGGTAGGTGCCAGCTTTTCTTACTGATTACTCACGTTTCATTTAACCCACCACATAATGTGAGCCCATTTTCCATTTTTCTTTACTCAGATTGGTGGAGTAATTGTTGGAAATATCAGAGAAAATTAAGATTGCATGATAGATTTCATTTTAAGATGTTTAAAAACTGCTATGACAGATTTGCTCATGCTTCTTAGCATTCTATAGACAGACTTTCAGATGAAGTCTTAACATTTAAAGCTTCAAATCTGCTCTGGTTCAACTGCCTCTATGATGTTTCCCTCCAAGTACCCATGATGCACGGTGCTACTCCAGCCACTGTGTCTGCAGCCACCACATCTGCCACAAGTGTTCCCTTTGCAACTGCAACAGCCAATCAGGTTTGTTCTTCCTCTGCCCCTCTGTCCTCTTTTCTCTCTCTCTCCCTTCCTCTCGTCACTTCAAGTATAAGCTTTGACTTTCAGCACCTGTTTTTTTAATCATATGATTCGTTCATGCCTTTTAAGAAATATCTATGAATGTGCACAAGAGTCAGATAATCGCCTTGCTTTTCCTCCTCTTCTTCTTCTTCTTCTTCTTCTTATTAGTTTCATGTAAGCTGAAGTCTTGTTTGTTCTCATTTCAACTGATGTATCTGTCTCCCTCTTTCTTTGTCAATCAGGTTATTATTTCTTTCTGTCTCAAACTTTCTCTCTCTCGTTTGATTTTCTCCTCGTCAATCAGATTCCAATGATATCTGCAGACCATCTGACTAGTCACAAGTATGTGACCCAGATGTAGGAGTATCAATCAGAAAAGAAGGTACTGCACCTCTTTCGCAGATCTCACACATGGTTTTGACCAATACTTTATGTTATTTTGGATTCAAAATGTTCCAAAATCCTATTATTATATTATTATTATTGTTATTGTTATTGCTGTTGTTGTTGTTATTAATTGTTGTTATAGTTGTTATTTTTATTATTTGTAATAGTATTATTATTGTAATGTGTCTATATCATCTGTAATATTATGTAATAGTTTAACATTTTGAGACATAAGCTCAGTTGATTTCCTGACAGCACTTTCATATGCTAAATATGGTTAGCTAAGCTAACTAATAAGCTACAGCTAGCCTAAGTCTGTCCATAGGTAACAAAATCCACCAACCAGTACTTCTAAAGCTCACTACTTAACATTATAACATGCTTCTTTAATCGTTTGGTAATTCCTATTGGTTCAGCCGCTCTCTGGAGTGAAGGAATAGGAAATAAGTGTTTTTCCCAAAAAGTTGAACTATTCCTTTAAGCAAGAAAACTGAATTAAGGTGAATTTAGTTTACACACCATAAGAAGCATGATCACAAAATCACCAGAGATCTATTCATTTCCCGTTTGCCACATACATCTTGGCCAATGGGAAGTCATGCATATTCAATAGTCAATAAGAATTTCGTGTTCTCCGTTACTGTGGTTTTGTTTGATGTTCTTGCACAACATGGCAAGAAATGCAAAACAGATATTAAGTTTTTAAAAGCAACATCAAAAACACAATATTTGCTTGTTGAACTCCACCCAATTATCTGAAAGAATTACATCCATATTCAACCTGTGGCATATTAAAATGTCTAAACGACCACACCTTTGTCATATAATTTGTGGATTTGTGTACTTAGTATTGATTATGCCAAATCGCCAAATCTTTTGTTTGTTCATCCTTTGTTATAGTTGTGCATGCATGGGGCATTCGACGCAAAAAACTGCCTTAATACCTAGTTAAGGTTTTTTTTGGAATCGTCCAATATTGATCTTTTTGTTTTGCATAAGACTTGAAGCCTTGCATGACTTCAGGACCTGATGAAACATCTAAAGTAAGCTTTGTTACAGCTTTTGTCCTCTTCCTTCACATCTGATTTGCTGTGTTTCAGAAACCTCTTTCCAGATGGAATGTGGAGCTAGCTGGCGTCACGTCCAAGATTAGCGAACACCCTTCATGCCTGTAACATCAAGAGCAAAACAAAGAACCAAATCTCAACTGGCTTGGAATAAATCTGCATGTTTTCATCTGAGACACAGTTTGTTAGAATTGTTATCATTTGTACTCCATGCACACTATTACACAACAACAGAAAAGAACAGAATTTGCATTAAAACCTGCCTTTCACTGGGTAGAGGCAACTTACCTTTATTCACCGGACACACTTTGAATGTTAATATGTGGTAAATATGTGGAGCAGTCATGAAAAAATCCTCTGGATTGTTGCTTCAGTTGACCGAGAATCATTAGTTCTGTTTTTTTTTTTTTGGGGCTGTTGGCCTTTGACCTAAATGTGTTCATTTGTTTATACAAAGATTCTGTTTATGATTTTATTTTGTTCAATCGATAAAAGGGAATTTACATTGCACTCAGAGACAGAATAGCACCTGTATGTCTGTGAAGTGTCTTTCAAACATTTGTAGCCTACCTTACTATGTCTTAAGCACATGTCTTTTGTCCTTGCAGGCGTCCCTGTAAAGTGCCATACATCTCAAAACACTTGAATGATAATTAAGCAGTGTTACAACATGTTAAACCCAACAACTCCCTTTAATGCGTCTGTTTTCTCTCATGGACATCATGTTGTGTCATGACCTGTGATTCCCAATTGCACCTCTGCTGATCAGATTACCTAAATCAAATTGTCTGCTTTACTTAAATCTACTGAATGAATAGTTATTTTTACGTTTTTGACTTTGTTGTTGGTGTCTAAGGTAACAGCTGTATCCTGTGCTGACACAGATGTCTCCATGATCGTTAAATCTGTTATAGACACTAAACATTAGATGAGAGGGGGGTCCTGGCCAAAGACTCTCCTTATGTTGATGTCGTGATGAATATCAGGGGTGATTAGTTGGTTTCCAAACTGCTGTGATACAGGAGTCAAAATCAACGGTCCAGCAGGTGATGGACATGATTTGGTTTTATGTTTATGCATAATTTAAGGCAAATTGTCAAAGTAGATTCAGTGTCTTGTATATATTATCTGACATATTTAAGAATATTTGTTTAATACGTCTACCTGAGAACTGTTTTCAGTTCAGCCAAAGTCTTTTGCGTCACTGTTACTAAGTATTGTAGATAGACTAATGGGACAAAATTTGTGAAATGTGTGGGCAGCGTTAGCGAGCCCAAAAAAAGATCGGGTATAAAGAGTAGATCTCTAGAACTCTTTATTTCTGTTGTACTCTAGTTGTTTTTCAGGCATATTTAATTGGTGGATAGTGCAGGGAAAGTAACCAGAATATAAACAATTGTATTACTCATCCAAAGCCTTAGAATGTACCATCGGGTCAGCACAATGCAACATGCCATCTTGAACCATCCAGTTGCCTAATCCATGCCATATAAACACACACACACACACACACGCACATGCACCCACACAGAGCACCATGTGTTTTTGACAGTGTTTTCTTAACTTTATTGTGTTTTTCTTTAGGAGTGTTTTACTATATTTTGTTTGAATGACATTTTGATATTTAGTTCTGATTTTTAGTTTTGCTTATTATACAGTATTTATCTTTCTTATTATGAATATGAGGTGAAAGTGTGTGTTTGTGTCTGTCCCATGCATAGTTTCCTGAAATTCCATGTAATGTTAATTTTAGTATGATTATGATTGTAAACTCAATATTTTCTACGTTATGCATATTGTTGAACTGTATGCATATTGTTCATTTCTCTAGTCTTTTTGTGTTCTTTGAACAAAGATGTTTTATATGGGTATGAAACAGTGATGAAATAATAGAACAGAGAGGCTAAGTTGTCACTGTGGCAACCATTGCCAATAACCAAGTAATATTTTAATGATTGTAAGGTTTGTAACTAGTCCTATAAGAAAAAAAAAGGAATGTTATAAAAATGTAGTTCTTAGATGTTTAGAGTAAAGATGTTATTTTTTACTGTATCCATTTCAAATTGTAACTATTGTTTTAATATTTTTACTCTCCCTGGAAATTGGGCCATGTTGGACAAAAAGCTGCATATTTGAAAACTTTTTTGGGGCTGTTGCTGGCGGGGTCAGGTGAACGTGGTGTGTAGGGAGTCTGCACACTCATCTCTTACTAAGCCGACTGCAAATAGCAAAAGGGTGGGGTGGGGAATCTCAAGGCGACAAGGCGATAAAGGTTTGACTTTTTTGCACTTCTGTACATAGCCAAAAAAAGAGAGAATCATGTATATTGAGATCTTATTTTGAATAAAAAATGTCTATAATGATACGGAATTTTGCTAGGATAACAAAAAAAATCTTGAAAGGCTGAACAAAATTGCTTGCATCCAAAGGTCGTTGAGTTCTGGCTCTCTGACCCCTTCGAAAAAGGCCAAGTGTTGCTCTTCTTTTTTGTCAGCAGCTTGTAGTTTGCCAGGTAACCTTCGGAGGAGGCGTCCACTACCCTCCAGCGTAAGGGCCTGACTGGGTTTGTCTGGTACCCTAACTTGCCTGTTCTAACAGGTCTGTGTGTCATGGCCATGCCCTCCCAGGCCCAACCAATCACAACACATCCTGTCTCTTTACTCAGAGAGGAATGCACGTTACAGGAAATACATACAAAAATCATGACAGTAATATTGAATAAACATGTTACACAGAAATATGTATTTACAGTATACAATATTCTATCAATGTAATGGAATAAGATATATATCTATATATAGATATATATATCTATATATATAAATACAAAAATAGAATAGTGGTTTATTTAAAAAAAGATTCCTGAAAATACACTCACAAAAGTTTTACCACTTGGAGAGTTAAAATACATGCAACACAAACACCATAGCTATAAGAATGTTCTTTATGTTCATGTAAGCTGTGCTTCTAGTAGATGAAACTGACCTGAGAGGAATGAAGTTCAACATCAGGCAGAATTTCAGAATAATTACAGATTGAAATACTGTTTATTAAATCTTTATCATCTCCTACAAGCATGCATGCTTACATTTATAATATACTGTAAACTGAACTTTTTTTTCATTTGTTGTTTGTTTTCTCTGCCTGTAGTGCTACTATGATGTATTCTGTCTTCTGCTGCTGTTTGTTTCTGCTTGTTTTACTGCTCCACGCCCCCTGTAAGGATGCGTCACATTTACATGAACCCCACCTCCTCTGAAAAGCACCCGTAGAGAAAACCTTGGATTGTCACAGTCTAAAGCCATAAAATATAATCTCATCAGAACGAAATGCTTGAGAGGAAAACAGAGGAATCAGAATCAGATCAGGAATCAGAGGTGGGGAAATTGGACCTTTTGAAGCTGGTGGGAATGTGTTTGCTGGGGTTTTATTAACTACGAAATCATGTAATAACTGAAGCCATGAATGTAGCTAATATAACCTGAGGTGTGTTGTGCCAACTTTGATTGATGATTAAGAAACGTTGTCCTTGATACATTTTTTCATGGGGCCTGCATTGCTATATTTTATTCTTGCTGTTATGAATTAAAAAAAAGTAATAAAAATTTACAACTGAACTGAAGTGAGAAATATTTGCTTGAGATGCCTTTTTACATATCCTATACTGCATATCATAATTACCTCCGCCAAGGAGGTAATGTGATCGGTTTGGTTTGTTTGTCTGTTTGTTTGTTAGCAGGATTACACAAAAACTAATGGACGGTTTTGCATGACATTTTCACCAAAGATAGCATATCCTAGAAGTGATAACATTTTTGTGATGATCCAATGAGAGATGGGACTGGTACTGCTGGAATAAGGGCCTGTGTCCACCAAAATGTTTTTTCCCAGCAGAAAATGCAAAGTGCTCTTCTGAATACGCCCAGCTGGGAGCGCTTGAGAGCGCTTTGGTGGTGCAGCGTTTTTCAGCTGTGGTGCTTTGGTTGCTGTGATACGGAATATCCGCTGAAGTAATTTTTGTTGCAAGTACCTAATTTTGTGAATTGTTTTTTTTATTAACAAATACTGAGTTTAAAATGGCAGCACAAGGTAGAGTACTTGCTCTGGCCCTGGCTGTGAAGGGAAGGCTTTAAGGTAGACTCCCACTCAACTAACAGCCTAGGTGCACAAAATGCATTCCACCCAAAATGCGGCATATCAATTAATAAATATCATTTTATTATTTGGTCAAGTTTCAATGCATAATTCAAACTAAAACATTCCTAACGAAAGGGAATTCCGTGGGGAGATTTGTTTGGATTCCCCCACCTGATTGCCATTTCCCAGCACGTTCCCGTTTCTTATGAGCGTGCGCAGAAGTACAAGCTCTACCGCAAACATAATGGAGGAAGATAGCCCACAACCAGTAAGTATGAGTGTTTCTATGAGTTCATAATGCAAAAATAGCAACATATTCAACTCTCATTGCCCGCTTCACCAATTAGTGGAAAGCCCTTGTCACGCATGACATCACCGAATTTGAAAATGGCCCATTGTTTACTTAGGAATATTCGCCCCTCAGGGGCGAAAAATTGGAATTGTTCTCTGTATTCCACTGGGCTCAAAATATGACAGTTATATCAGGCTGTGGAATAGCATTCGTCCTACTGAATAAAAATATTGTTGTTACTTTCAAAATTCTTCACATGCCTTGAGCAGGAAAATCCTGAGTGGGAGTCTCCTATGTGGGTTCATGAGATTTTGTGGTATTTGTCCCAGCCCTCCTCCACTGTGATTGGACGGCTGGGTATTGGACAGCGTTTCACCTGAAGTTGAACATTTTTCAACTCTCAGTGACCAGAAAGAAAATGCTAAATGTACAGCGCTCAGCGCAGAAAAGACTCTTAGCGCCTCGTCACGCTACTGCCATTTGTAGCGCATTGTAAATACGCAGCGCTCCCATTGCAAATGATCTAAGAAATGCACTGGCCTCAGGAAAAAAGGCTTTGGTGGACACAGGCCCTAACAACTATGTCAAGGATTGTTGGGCCTTGGTGGAGGTTTGTGCTCTCCGAGTGCTCTTATTATTTGTATATCTTGTTTGTTTAATCTGTAAAAAAAAACAGAGCTGTAAATGACAAGCTGTGATTTGACTTCCTACTTGTCATCATGTTGAGGTTGCCAACAACCTGTGGGGACTCCAGGAAGTATTTTCCCCCAAAATTTCGACTGATAATAACCATTAAGCAGGGAAACAGGAACAGTGATGTCATAACGCTATCATAATTAAGTCGGACAGCTCACAAGTTTTAAATGTGTATTATTACAGCAGCATGACATATCACTCCCCGCAGATATGATTATATGGATATATTGGAGTGTGATGAGAGTGTCTTGAACCCCCTAATCGGAGCCTACAGGTGCATGCTGGGTGGTGGTGGGGCTGAAAGTGCAGCTGCATGCATGTGGAGCAGCAGCAGCATTGACAGGCAGAGGGAGAAATGGGAAAGTGTTGCACCTTAAATAGACCGCCAAATTTGGAGGGTGTGTTGATGACGTTTGAGGAGAATGAGGCATGTGTTTGCAGCAGTGCAGCCCGAGTTGTCTGCCTGAGCTAGCTTGTAGGCTTCACTCCATAATTAATCATAAACAGCCATTATATAAATCATACTGTCATTAATCTTCTGGATGAGCCAACATGTTAAAATTCAGTGAAATGTGTTACCACAGTTGAGGATACACCACTGTGAGTATTGGGGAGCATGGTGGTGCAATGGTTAGTTCTGTCGCCTTACAACAAGACATTTCTTGGCTTGTACCCGCTGGCTGCTGGGGCCTTAATGTGTGGAGTTTGCATGTTCTCCCTATGTCTGTGTTCTCAAGCTTCCTCCCACAGTTCAGAGACATGCAGGTTAGGTTGATTGATGACTCTAAATTGCCCATGACACAAGAGTGTTAGTGGTAGTCTAACTCCACTTGTCAGCCCTGGTAACCTGTCCAGGGTGTACTTACTCCCACCCAATATCACACGCTGTAGGCCCTCTGCGATAACAGAAAAGAAAAAGTGGGTTATAGATGATAGATGTATTACAAGTATTAATGTATAGGCCAGATAGTCAAACATCGATCCTGAACTATTATATAGACACTAAGATATACGTGTCTGTAGGCAATGTGGCTGATTTGACCTCTAGGAATGCAATGCAGTCTGTGCATATCCAGTCCTGAAAAGGCATCTAATAAGCCAAAATAACTGAAACATCCTGCAGGGGCTTCATAGTTTGTTTTTTGTTTTTTTGTTTTTCACAGAAGTCAGTCCATATAAAGCAAAAAATGGTTTGTTCAAAGATGTGATGCACAGTAGAGCCACCAGAGAGCACCATCTCTTTGTCAGTGGAGGCCAGCAGTTAAGCAGCCACAGCATAATGTAGGAATCTGCAATCACCTGTTAATCAGTCACTAGAGCCATGTATATATTAAATTTGTGGATGAGTGTCTTTTGATTATTAAAGTATTGTGCTAGATGAATAGAATTAATAGAAAGAAATAATAAAGACAATGTCCAGAACAATCAGATGGACAGAATTGCTAGATGGCTGTAAATCAGCAGTCAAAGACATGCCAAACAAAACAGCTGGAGCTTCTGTGGAAATGTGTCTAAGCCAGCGTGAACAGGAAGCTGGCAGCCATCAATCTTCATACATTGTTTCCCTTCTCGCTGATTCATACTTCGGATTATTTTGTCGTTCAGTCACGCTCACATTTTCATCTGTTGTCTTGCACAAGTATTTTGTCTCTCTCCTCCCATACTTTGCTCTTACATTCCTTCGCTTTGTCTCTCTCCCTCCACTTCTTCCTCTACATCACTGTCCCTCCTATTATTTATCCATCCTGTCCTCAGTTCTCTCTTTCCTCTCCCTCCCTTCCCTCCACCTCTCTGGCCACAGGCATTACTGGCAGACCGTGTCATGTGGAGACTTAATGAAGCAGTACTGATCCAATAATGGCAACTTCTGTCGTCTGCTTCACAAACTATGATGTAGGGCCTCATGATGGCAACGTGTCACGAGTCTCACTTACAACAGCCCCTTCAACAAGCCTAGTTTTTCAATTAGGCTCTCCCTTAAAACAATAGAGATGGCGGGATAATATGAGAATTTGAAAAGATTGCCAAGAGAGGAGGACAGGAAAGAGTTGCACTGTGAGCCCTCAGTCAATAATTTGTCCTTTAATACACAATAGATATCATTTCATGAATGCTACAATAAAAATCTTAAGATTTCTATTTGCATTCTATCTGCCAACAAATTAGTGAGGACAGCTTTTCATGTGAGCCAGATTACCAGTTAAACGTAACATTTTTCAAATTTACCCCATGATGGAGAAATTCTCTGATGTCAGAAGAGAAGGCAGTGGTCTGAGACATTTTTAGATTCACTGAGCACAGGATGTGGCAGGAGGCTCAATGGTGAGATGTTAATGTATTAAGAAATAATGATGATGGGTTTTCTGGTTGCCTTATCTATATGTGTGACATCCTTACTCATCTGTCTGTCCGGGGAGAGGGATCCCTCCTCTGTGGCTCTAAGGTTTCTACATTTTTACCTCCTCCAAGGAGGTTAAGTGATTTGTTTGATTACATAAAAACAACTTGACAGATTTTTATGGAACTTGGTGGGAGGGTTTGGCATATGGCAGCGAAGAACATATTAAATGTTGGAGAGGATCCAGGATTTTTTTAAATTTTGTTTCTAATTTCTTTAACATTGCAAGAAAGGGCTTTTTTTTTCACGATTTCCGTCTATAAGCTACCTGACGGTTTTTGATAAAAATGAGTAGAGGGGTTGGGTATGAAATAAGGAACAATGGAGTGGATCCGGATTAAGAGGCAGAGCCCTTAAGTTTTTTCCACTCTTTTGAACATTGTAAGGCTTATTTGAAAATTTTTCAAATATGCTTAAACTACTTGACGGATTATCATGAAACTGGGTGGAAAAGTGGGCATTGTCCAAAAGAAGGGCGCACTGAATTTTGGAGTAGATCCAGATAAGAACCCTGAGGGCAGCCACTTCGATGGCGCACGTGTCTTGACTGGACCTTGGTGGACGGATGCCCTCTATGAATGCTTCTAGTTTACCCTGTTAAAGGGATATTTGGGGAGGTTTTTCCTCACTGGAATAAAGGATCTATATGGACAGAGGATGTCTTACACTGTACAAACTGTAAAGCTCACTGAGCCATAATGATTTTCAGCTCTATAAGTAACAATGACTGGACTTCCTCTGAGATCAGAGAAAAACAGCAGAAAGAGGGGAGATACATGATGATTAAAAAGATACATAGCTTGATTATCATCATCTTCTTCACTCTTGGACTCCTTTGCTTCAAAGTAACCATTTCTTCATCCTCACCAGCTTGAACCCTCCCTCTCTCCCTCACTGATCCTTGTTGCTGCTGAGTCACCACTTGACTTTCACTGAATGCTACTTGGAGCACGGCTCAGACATTCAATATTCTCATGCGTGTATGTGGGAAGTGCGTGTGTGTGTGTGTGTGTGTGTGTGTGTGTGTGTGTGTGTGTGCACACGTGTGTGTAAGTGCAAGTCTGTGCATGCATCCAGGTGTGCGTGTATGTGTTTACAGTAAGCATTTCACTCTGCTGATGGAAAAAAACAGTGAAAGTAGCAGCAGGTTAGTCTGATTACATCTCCTCCTGGGAGACGAGAGGTATTGATCAGTTCATCCTTCACCAACTGCCTGCCACTCATCCAATCACAGGCCTGTGATGTGGTCGTGTTTTGATGGAGTCATGTAACTGAATGCCCTTAGAAAACGCTTGGGCCTGAGTCTGTTTCATTTAGGTCTTTGCTACCATTTTTTACCATCAGCCATGTTACATAAATCAAAACCTTTTTTTCACATCCTCTCATATAAGTCTTAACCCTTGATGATTTAATGTGTGATCCTTCTGTAGATTTATTAAATTTGTGTGATTAAAACCTCAAACACCATCAGAGAAAAACATCATTTGATCAAAGGTCTGACAGCCATATCAAAATTCATTCCTGATTGTTGGATTATACGAATCTTAATCAACCACCAATTACATTAGGCCCACAAAGAGGCACCAGTCTGTGTCATGGTTCTGTATTTAGGTTGACATTTCCTGTTTTATTTAGAAAAGTTTAGTACTCCATGTCATGTCTGTAGCTTCACACATCCTGTTTTATTATCCATGTTGCCCTGTTATTCCTCTGTCCCTGTGTAGGGCTCTCTGTCTTTTGGTACATTCCTCATTACCTCGTGTTTAGTGTCTCGCTGTTGTTCTGCTCTCCCCTTTTAGCTCCCCTCTGCCTTTCTGTGTCTCCCTGCTCCTAATTCTGATTGTCACACGTGTCTCCCCTCCTCAGATTAGTCTCACATGCCAGTCGTTACCCTTGTTTGTGTATTTAAGTGTGTTTCTGCCCTCCTTTGTCAGTTTGTCTGCCTTGCTCCATGTCGTCTCCTGTGTTCCTCCATTGATTTTTTCCTTGTAAGATTTTCCTTCTTTGTTAGTTTATGTATTTTTTCTACTTTTCCTGCATTTGGATTTTATTTGTGGATTTATTTTTGGCTTCTTTCAGTCGGACTGTACTATTGTCTTTATGGACCTCTTGGACGTTTTTTCTTATGCATCGTGCCTGCCTATCCCAACTTAGTCATTGAAGATATTTTTTGTTCACTTCATTTTTTGTCTGCCTCTTGTTTTGTCTGTTACAATTCATAACTCACCTCAACTGGAGTTCATGAATTCTGTTCTCCATCAAGCTGTAAACATATGAAGTTTGCATGAATCCAAAAGAGTTTTTAATTGATTTTAGACTTGGCATCTCCGTCCTGTTCAATTATCCAAATGGGGATTCCCTGATGCAGCAAGTAGTTGAGTTACAACAACACCACATGTAGTAAGATTTATTGTATGGCCTTTAGCCTCTACCAAACATCAGCGACGGAATGTGCAGTTTTCTCAATATTATAACTCTTAGATGGCGGGAAAAGAACAAATCGGGGCGTGTATTCCAACAAGCAGGGGATTTTGCAGAATATGGGTCACACAAAAAGGGTACCGAGGGCACAGCTGCCCAGAGATGAACAGCGCCTATTCACATGGTGACAGGATGTCCCTCGGCATTACATGTCACACACAAAGACTCGAATAAAGGAAAGAGAGGAGGTCAGAGAAGGCACGATGTAGGTCCTATTAACATACTGTGTGATATCTTTTATTGGGAGTTAATTAGCCAGTCATTTGTCTTGACAGAGCTGCAATGCTATTTGAGGACGAATGAAGCAGCAGTGGAGGAACTTGGCAGAGCATGAGAGTCGTGCAGAGAGATAAAGCCTGAAGAAAGATCCCACTGTGATACCAGAAACCACAGGAAGAAAGTGGGGGAAACAAATTCTGTTGTTACAGCTGTGTTGGAGGCTAAACTACATCTCTGTGACAGGACTCTGTGGACAGTTAAGAGGATGGAGTGGAATGAATGAGGAGCCAAAATGCATTCAAATCAACCCTGTCACAGTATCAGACTGCAGGTTAGGATGGTGGTGAGGAGCAGGGGAGGTGGGAGTCACCCTTTCAGGCAAAAGACAGGATATTTGACACTTTAATATAAATTTGCACTTCAGGGTATGCTCAGTGTGAATCAGTATGCAGCTCATGTGTGTGTGTGGATGTGTAATACTCTTAATCCAGTCCTTCATTAATGAGTTTCCTCAAAAAGCTCCTTCTTTCCTTATCTCGTTCATGTATGTTTAGCTCATAAAGCAGTCTGTCCACTGAAGCTATCACCAAGCTTTAGGCACAGAAGCAGTTGGCACCTAAATCACCTGTGGTTTAATGAATTCCCAGTGATTTAGGAAGAGTGAATGGAGCCTGTTGCTGAGGACGGCAGTCTCGCATACAGGATATATGTAGTTCTCTCCCCACCCAAAGTCATCTCTGATGGTTGCATTATGTGCTGTATTACGATTACTTTCTGCAGGATTTAGTGGCATTTTTGGTGGCATATTGCTAGCAACTGAACACCCCTCATCTCATTCTCCCCTACTGTATAGCAAATAAAAAAGCAAAAAGCATGAAATGACTTCGCTGAAGCTAATGTTTGTTAGACCAACATGACAGACTCAGTGGAAGATTATGTGTTGATATAAAAGGCTCAATCAAGTCTTATCTGAAATCAAATTCAAAGCATTGTGATCATAATTTAAGCTGACTGGATTTGTAACAGACTAAACCAGTTTTTTTTGGATCTGCACCAAATTACACAAACTCATAGATACCAAGCCTCTAAATATGGGTGATTGTTTTTTCATCAAAATCCATATATTATTCCCTGAGAGATGAAAGACAATGTCAATAAACACACTCACAAAAAGGAGAAAAAAAATCCTGGATCCACCCCTCTATCCAGATCCACACCAAAATATAATGGGGTCTATTCTGTCCCAAGACCCATTCTCCTACCAGGTTTCATGGAAATCCATGTGTAATCCTGCTGACCAACCAGCCATTCAATCAACCAACCAACCAATCAGCCATTCAACCAACCAACCAACCAATCAGCCATTCAACCAACCAACCAACCAACCAGCCTTTCAACCAACCAACCAACCAATCAGCCATTCAACCAACCAACCAACCAATCAGCCATTCAACCAACCAACCAACCAGCCTTTCAACCAACCAACCAACCAACCAACCAAACCAGACAACCAACCAGCCATTCAACCAACCAACCAACCAACCAACCAGCCATTCAACCAACCAACCAACCAACCAGCCAGCAATTCAACCAACCAACCATCCATCCAACCGTCCAACCAACTACCCAACCATCCAACCAACCATCCATCCATCCAACCAACTAACCAACCAACCGACCATTCAACCAAACAACCAAACAACCATGCATTCAACCAGCCATCCAACCAACCATTTGAGAGTAATTCATTATTCCAATGCTGGCTCTGTACCACTTTTCCTGGAAAGCAAAGATCCATAAGTCATCAGCTTTATCATTAGTCACTATGCAATGCTTTTTTTAAAGTATGATTTTGCACACACGTATTATGTTTAATGGGAGATTCAGATAGAAACATGTTCTCATTTCAGGATGTCAGACTTTGCTGCTTTGACACGTGACAAAATGCCAGTAGGGCTATTTGAGGCCCTGGGAGTGAGACTGTGCTGGTATGAAAGCTCTTTAATAAAGAATGGACAGATATGAGACAGTAAACAACTTTCCCATCCAACTTTCCCAAAATGTCTAAACATTACAGCTCCTGTCCCTAATTAGACATGCTTCCCAGTGTGTGTCTCTCATAGATTTGAGCCATATGGTGCAAAACAGGAAACAGGAAATGCTTTTGTTTTTCACACAAAAGATAGCAATCACAGTTTTGAAGAAGTACTTTGATTAGTTTTGTCTAATTTTGTAGCCTGACCTCATTCACCACAGAGCACTGTTTTTTTTCTTCAAAATGAGGCTGTATTAAAGTGAAGCTATCATTAAACACAGATGTGTGTTTAAGAGCCACTAGGGTTTAAAGTGCAGGAAAGAAAGATAGGGACTTGTTGTTTTATGTAGGATCCATTTGTCTAATTTCTTTGCTAATCACTGCTTCTGTGCCCAACCCACAATTGTACTGTGTTTTCAAGTAGGCAGCCAAACGAACCTCAATGTGAATAATTCTCACAGACAGATGCTTCCTCAATCAAGAATTAACAGCTGCTCAGGATTTTTTTTTCTAAGCCTCTGTTGGGTTGAGACAGGAAAAGATCATGTTTTCAAATTCCTCATTATCTGACTGATCTGTATTTGCCAGCCAAATATTAATAAGTCAATGATAACAGAACAGTATAACAGATGAAACTGCAGACACAAAGTTGCCCTGACTTCATGATCCTTTCTGTTGCCTTATTAGGCTTGGAAAACGGTGCCCGCCAGACCATACGAAAGAGGTGTCACACTTCATTTCATCCCGCGCCACATCAGCATTTTGATTTCCCTCAGAGGGCCGGTTCCATTTGTTTATGTAAGCCTATATAAATATATCTACTTATTATCATATGAAATAATTACCTCTGCATTCTATTATTTTTGGTGTCAGCCCTGATGTGTCTCAGCCAGACAGAGAAGGTGCCCTTGTGCATCTGGATGAGACGCTCCAAGCTTTAATGTACTTCCAATGGAAACACATCCACGTAACCATGAGGTGATAAGAGCAACTGTGCAACACATAGCATTTTACAAAGCGATAAACACCCAAGAGGAAGGTCATACACAACTTTGTGTGGAGGTTGCATGTTGTCCATGTGGTTTCCCTGCGGGTACTCAGGCTTCCCCCCATGCAGAGCCCTACAAGGATCTAAGGTATGCTGATATCTAGCAGCTAGATGCCTTCAATGCACAGATGCAAAATCAGGATGCATTCTCAGACATGTAGTTTATGGACACTGGACTGTCGTAACGCAGCAAAGAATTGTGCAAATTATATTTGAAATATATGCAAATTATATTGCATGGGCTACATAAGATGAGTTGTCAGGGTTTTATTTTGTCACATGTGCCATTCAGTAGGATGTTAAAAAAGTAACATACTCTTTCTTTGGTTTATGTCTCTGAGAAAGCAGGAGGGGGTAAAAAAGAAAGTAGAAGGGAACAAAGATTAATCTCATCAAAGAAAGGAAGTTATGTAGTTCAATATTAGTAGCAGGAGAAGCAGTGAGATTGTTTTTGGAACAGGAAAGTGAATATTGAAGCAACTTTTTATCACATTATATTGCATTGAGAGTCAAATTTATGACTTCACGTCCAGGTTAGCTGCTGTTTCACTATCTTTTGTACCTCAGTGCAATTTCTCAATAAGCATTTCTTTCAAACAAAACCTGCTCCAGGGGTTTACTATCCATATTACGATAAACTAGCATCTTTTATTCCATTTGCTACCAGCAAGTTTAGTTATGTTTAAAAAAAAAGCTAAATGACAATAATTTCATAGTATACAAAACGGCGCTCAAGGAAAATAACCAGCTGGTCAGTAAAGATGTGGACATCATTGTAACTTAGTTTCTTCCACATCCATTATATCCACCAAGGCTGTGCAATGTCTGTTGACCAAATCTCAAACCTTTTGATTTTTGTCCTGCTTTAGTTTTTGACATGTCTCAATTCATCCCATTAACTCTCCCGTCGACTCACCTGTTACTATGCTCCATGTGTTGTTCGTCTCTTTTCCCCTCCTCCTTCCTTCGTAGCTCTTCCCAGGCGTTGTTCATATGGACCGATCACGAGGAGCACCTGGTCTGAGAGAAGTCCTCAAAACCTCCTGTTCCAGCATCAGAAGGGAGGCTTCTGGGATGATGATGCTTGTCAGCCTTTGGTATTCATTAACTGTTGCATTAATAAATTAGTGTCCCATTAGTGCCTTTATTTAATATCTCACTTGTGAATCTTTGAAAATAAATCAATGGATTTGGTCTTTTTGAATGTGTGTTCATGTGATTAATTTGGGTCACTGATTTGTTTGACTTTGAAAAAAAACACCTGTTGTGTATGCAGTATTTAATCCATGATGGTTTGAGGCTTCTTTAGGGAAATAATGTTCATTCGATGCTTGTTAGTAACTTAAACAACTATGTTGGACAGTAATATAGTTAATGGTGAGGGTTAGCACCCCTGTAAGGCCATACTTAAGCCATAGCAACTGTGACCTAAATGCAGAGCATGCTAACTATGTGATGGTGATAATCATTGATGTTTAGCGGGTATGTTAACCATCATTAGAATTTAGAGCTGATAATGTGTAAGTTAATACAATTCACCCTGAGGGTGACAAAAATATCTTCACAGTCCATCCAGTTGTTGTTCAGGTATTAGTCTAGACCAAAATAGACCATAAAGACTGACATTATCAGCCCCTGCAGCTGTAAGGCTTGGTTTTTGTTTATTTGCATTGCCAGTGTGATTTTAAAGGAGGTTTTCAGCTTAAAAGTTCCCGTTTCACAAGTTAAAAGTGAGATATGGTTGAAAGTTCCTACTTAACATCAAATCATTTCCTTCATGCTACTCAGTTTGAACCTGGCTTTTAGCCTGCTGACTCACACTTCCATTTAAATTCCTAACAACTCCCATGGTGCACTGCTGCCTTCCTGTCATTTACTCTGACTCCAAAAACAAGAAAGGATGAATTGTTTCGTGGCGCTCCCTTCTCTCCCAGACGTAACACACCGTTGCTTCCTTTCTCTTCTCATATCTGTCAGTTTCCCCCTCTGTTGCGACTCTATATTCAGTCTCCTTCTCTCATATTCTCTCTCTCTGCTTCTCTTTTATTCATTCAACCTTTGGTCCCTCTCTCTGCCACTAATGCTTCCCGCTGTCACACCTCTCTTCGCTCTATATGTGCTGTCCCTTCATCTGCCTTTTAAGTCTTCGTCCCTCCTGTGCTTCATCCATCTCTTTCCCCGCTCCTGCCGTGGTGCAGAATATTGATAAGCAGCAATCTGACAAGGACAGGCCCTTAACAGCAACACCTGAAAAGTATGCATAATATCTAATGTTTTCCTTTTATTTCTCTCTATATAGACTATAGATTTATTTGACCTGGCAAGCTGTGATGTAGCTTCTTGTTAGCATGTCATATTATAATCAAATATCATCATGTATTAAGAACACTTAAGTGAGTCAGAGTTTTGGAATGTGTTTAATCATCTGGGAACATTTTTGAGAAATGTTAAGTGCTTAGGCATGTAAACCTCTTTCATTAGGCCATTTCCATTTCACTCTATTATCGGATTTTTTTCTCTCAGTCTCTCTCTTATTTCTGTGGAACAATTTTGTAGTAAAACTCCTTAGCATGTTTAAATGTGCCACTTCACGCTCCATATACTGTAGATCCCTACTCTAAGAAATGTTTTACTGCTCACATTTTGTCTCAAATACACAAAACCGCCAACTGCTCATAAAATGCATAACCTCGCTTGTCTGAATGTGCAGCAATTTTACAGTGGCTTGGTTTCCTAATGGGAAAAGTTTGACAAAGTCGTTCTCTCCTCTCATATTCTCCCGTCTCCTGTCTTTCATCCTCAGCCTTTATTCCATTAATGGGTTTAGTGAATCAGAGCCGTTCTGATTAATGCTACAAGGTACAATACATTCATTCACTCATTTTTTTTTATTCCACATCAAAAAGGATATTTCAACAAGGCACTTACACTTATAAATGTACAGGCGTGGGGTGAGAATGTGAGTCATCCGTGAAATATTTGATTAAAATCCTATTATGTTCTGTATGGATAGTGGCAGAGTGTAGATCGATATGGGGCTCTCCCAGAAGCGAGGTAATGTACATCCTGTATGTCTCACCAAGCCACTGAGTCTCTGTAAGTCAGTATCAACCCCACTATATGGCCACACAAAGAGCATTAGGCTAATGTGCATCATTAGTCCCAACTCTTTCACCCCCACTTTGCTCTAAACATCTCTGCATCGTTGTTTCCAGCCTTTGGCCAACTTATTATTAAGTAACAGAACAGTGCACAGTGCAACACTCTCCATTAGGCGACTCCTCTGCTAGCCACTCCATCCATCCCTCCACATTCCTCGCAGTTGACACTAAAAACCACTCAACTTTGAAAGATGTGTTGTCATTTAACCCGACTTCTCTCATACATCAGCTTAAGTACGTCATTTCAGGTTTTTGCAGTTTTACCGTTTCAAGTTCAGTTTAGAAATGTACTTGTTTTGTCATCTACGTTAATGGATCGGATAAACTGGGATGAGAATGTAGGAAAAACAATCTGATGGTTGAAAATTCTAGTCCATCCATCCATCCATCCATTTTCTGTAACCACTTATCCTGTGCAGGGTTGCGGGGCGCTGGAGTCTATCCCAGCTGACACTGGGTGAGAGGTGGGGTTTACCCTGAACAAGTCACTAGTTCTTGTGGGATAGTGATTGGATAAATTTTCAATTTCTCTTTCAAGGTATAAGGCTCTTACCTTAATTAATTTTATTTACTATTATTTGACTGGTAATAAAGTACAATCCTCTGTGTCAGCTGGTCTTCTTGTTGACTATAAAGCATTGACTCTAGTCTCATTAAGAATCTGAATTGGTTTAGAGGTGGGGTTTTTTTTTAGTGTCTCTTCTTTTCTTGCTCATCAACACACATAGAATAATACCATATGTCCCCCACCCCTAAAAGAAGAGAGATTATCGTTGTGTGATGTTATATTGGAATATCTGTTCATTTACTGAAGAATAGAGGAGGGAAACCAAGAAGAAAAACTGGCCACACTCCGGAAGGTATGTTCTCATTTAATGGAAGACATTATTTAAATAAGGGATTCTCAACCTGTTGTAACTTTTTTAACCCACTGCTGGTTGTTAAATCATTGCCTCGGGCCACCATCACAAATAAATGAAAGAAAAATATTTTTTTTAAAACAAACATATTTACTGGCCTGTAAATATGTGTTATGACACTGTCAGTTCTGATCTTCATCTTACCATCAGTGGGACATTTGCCTTTGGGAAATATTGTGTTCACATTGTTGTGTGATGTGACCTTTTTTTTTGTCACTGCAGAGTCACAGAGTCACAGAGTATTCACCTGATGATGTGTCGTGATATTCAAACATAAATCATCGAAATAATCTTTTTTAAATTTTTTTTATTAATGTAAATCTACAAATACATTTAGATATGAAAATGACAAGCAAAATTAACTACTTGGTAAATTACCAAAAAGACCCACTGTTTGAGAATGGCTGATGGAAATATCCATATAGCTAACACCACACTTTTTATTTTTGATCTTGTCAAAAATGTGTGAATTCTTCTCAAACCTATTTGTTCCTTAACTGAATTTAGTCCATTAGAGCGTTCGCTTCCTTAATAGCTAAGACATACTACTACAGTATCTTCTAGAAGGAAGATAAAGGCACGACCTACCCTTACATAGATTAAATATACTTGTATATGATTGGACATTGCAATAATTTAACATTAGTTAGGTACCCTTCTCACCCTTTTTTTTTATCTTATCTCGTACTCAGATTTGTGTATCATCACCTCCTTCTTGCTATTATAACGCAGACATGCATTTGTATGGTTCTCAATCTTTTTAAATGATCACTCTCATTGGGATATGTTAAAGGGGTACCCGATGAGCTAGATGTGAGGGTTTGATGCATAATGTGGCGTATAAATACACAATCTTTGTGCATTTTGAGAATTTTCATCATGCTTGACTTGTATAACTTGATGTAAATACACTTGTTTTGCTTATAACTTTGTAATTACATAAAAGTAATAAAAATGTTGTGTGCGCATGTGTGTTGTTGTGTTGTGTGTAATGGATGTGTGTCGACTGCTGACAAACATAAACTTTGCACTTTGGTTTTTGAAGTTCAGAAGGATCTCATGTGGCTTTATTTGGATGGGTTCAAGAGAGAATGATGATGTAGGAAAATCTTGTAAGGGAGGACTCAGACAGACTCAGACAGACTCAGACAGACCGCGACAGATTAAAAAAACTGCATCAAACTGAGGACTGTGGAAATTAGAGAAGGAAAAGAGCAATTGATATTTTTGACAAAAATTTCAATCAGGTTTCATCATTATAGAAATGAATCTGCTCTCATCAAGGTAACATATGAACCTATTACTCCAGTTTGCAGAGCATACAGAGCACCACATCATTTGGTCTCTGTCTAAAATATCCCCACTTCTATGGATGATCGAGGGTACAGACTTTTTAGCTGCAGCTTGTTCTCTGGGGAAATCGTGCTTTAACCCATGGATGTTTTTTAGGTAGATTATTTCTGTATGTATGTATGGAATTCAAGACAGACAGAGATTCCTCCCATAATTCCTCATATAATTAGATTATTATTATTATTATTATAATTAAGGTGGGAGTCATCAATGTCCATTTGAATATCTGACAAATACCTGCTAAATATTCAAGGAGGAAATAATGCTACATTTTTTAACAGGTTGTGATTGGTCGTCACCACTTCAATCAAATCTGACTTGAGCTTAATTTCATTTTAAGTCTGGGGAAAAAAACATTGTATTCACCCCACAGTTGTACTCACTCCACTGTAAGATCCCTGGCAGAATGGTGGCTCACAAACTACATTACTGCTGTATTTACACAGAACAGACACACTGACCTTCTCTCTGTTTGATAGAAAGGCTCTGTGACATTTATAGTCATTGATCAGATTATAAAATAAATCAGTTGGTCAATGTGGGCCAGCAAACGTAAATGATACTTTGCCATTTAGTTCAGACAGACTGACGATGCCGATGTGATATGAGAGATGCAGACGGAGTGAAGGGAATAAATGAAGATTAAATAAAAAGAAGAAGAGAAGATGGAGCACAGGCCTGAGTGCTGGTAATAAGGTTTAGCCTGTTGATCAAGGTTACACCCAGAGGAGCCCTGGGGAGTAGCTGACCTTTGTGTGTGTGTGTGTGTGTGTGTGTGTGTGTGTGTGTGTGTGTGTGTGTGTGTGTGTGTGTTTGGGGTGAGGGTGGGGATCGGGGTCCACCTGAGTCCACCTGACTTACCTGACCTTTCTTTTAAGGTTCACCCAGTGTGAATGCTAGTTCTTTGGCAATCATATCAGGAGAGGAAGGGACTGTAGAACTTTAGGTAAGTCTGTCCAGTACACCTGTCCACCACTGAGCAGAAACAGTTTGTGAATACAGCACTGATATATTATCCCTTTTCTTTGTTAACCCAGGCTTTCTGCTTCATACTCTGTATGTGTCGCCATAAAAAGAGCTACAACATTGTATGTGGTGTGTCATTTGACTCTTTTCTCAGATAAAATGGACCCATCCCATCCCACTTACTTAAGAGGAACATGTTAATATAATAGAGTTATGAAGAATAAAAAGAAAGGAATGCTATAGAAAAGTGCTGATCTAAAATTGCAGGTTAATATATTTAAAATACTGCTAAATGCACTCTCAATGTCTTATTTATTTCTGACGTGACAACTGCACATTGTAGAGCTCTTAAGCTTAAAACTTGGCAAAGCATATTTAACTAAACAGCACTCTGTAGACCGCATACCCCTGCCAAGGCTGTTCAGGATTATCATCAATTTAATGTGTGAATGTCTCCATCCTTGCCCATTGACCATCATTTTATCAAGTTTGTGGAAATCTGCAATTAAGTTTTGCATAGAACTGCTGACAAATCAATAAACCAACCAACCAAACATACCAACCAACCAAACATACCAACCAACCAACCAACCAACCAACTAAACCACTGACCGACCAACCAACCAACCAAATAACCAGCCAACCAACCAACCAATCAACAGATATGGGTGAAACATAACCTACTTGGTAAACATTACACTCAAGACACTCAAGGTGTTTCGGTTTGACAGTGTCCGTTAATTAAGGATACTTAGAAATCACTGTTTGGCTAAAAAGAGTCTTATCTGTGTGATTAAAGTCGCTCATAAATAGAACAATAGACTAATCTGTCAGAAAAGCAGAGCCAAGGATTAAGGCATAATTCAAGTTTTTCATAGTTTTCATAGTTGCTGTGGCATTATTCTTTCAGTGTGAGGATGGTTAAGTCAATAAAAATGTAAAGTGTTAATATTACCTGAAACAAATTGCATTTAAGTTTCAAACAGATGACAAGATGCATACAGTTCGTGCTGCTCAGCTGTAAATATGCAGCTATGCTCTTTGACATTACAAGTGGCGAGTTTGCATGTGTAACGGATTCAGATGAAAAAGACTCAAAGAATATCATCTGGAAAAGAACTAGTGAAAGGGCATCACTACCAGATTTCAACATGAAACTCAACATAATTTCCTCTGGGGCAGGCTGGGTGTGTGACATACGTTACCATAGTGATGTAGCGGGATTAAATGACCGTTCAGTTCAGTTCAAACTTTTATTGTCCTTCAATGGGAAATTTGATTTGCAGAAGTGGTAAAAACAGAGAAATACTACATACAATAAGATATGGGACAAAACAAAGCAAAACAAACAACAGCAACAACCAAAAGAGAATTAAATATATATATTAAAAGAATTTGAATGGCAGCAGTGGTAATAGAAATAACAACAAAGTGCTGTTGTGCAGTGCAGTCAGGGTTAGAGCAGATTATGTGCATTAATTGCACATAACCATGGGGAGCCTGTATCTCCGACCAGATGGGAGAAGCACAAATTCCTCCAAGAGTGGGTGGTGGGCGCTGGCCGAGATAGACTGTCCTTTATGCAGAATTTGTCTGTGAAAAATATCAGCCAGGGAAAGCTGCTGCAGATAGGCATATGTATATTAGTTAGAGTGCACAGTGGTTCTATTAAAGTAAGTGGTTAAAGTGTGCAGTGTTTCTATTAAAAACAGAAGCAGAAAACACATGACAGTTGCACAACCTAGTAAAAAACAGCAGTAAAAAGAAATGTTTTAAGTCTGCTTTTAAAAGAAATGAGAGTTGGGGCACCTCTGACACTATTTGGAAGGGCATTCCACCTGTTTGGAGCGTAATGCTGCTTCACCTGCTTTAGATCTTATGCGAGGGACAACAAGGAGACCACTGGCTGATGATCTTAGGCTTCTTTTTGGCTCATAAGGCACAAGCAGTGCCCAATTGTGCCTTAGCTGTTGCATATTTAGTTATGTTTAGATAAAACAATTTTAAGACTAAATAAAAGAGCAATTTGAATTGTTAAGCTGAAGTTGTGTGTGTGTGTGTGTGTTTCTTTGAGTAGGCTGAACTTAAATAAATATAAAATTTCATTAGCCTATGAGTTATGCAAAAGTATATTTTTTGAGTTGGTATATTTTTATTTAATTAAGTACTATTGCCTCAAAATAATTAAGTTTGGTGAAACTTAAGAAATTATACACGTTAAACAATATTTTTGAGTACAGTCTACTTAAAGAAATAAAAGAAATTATCTTAAGTTTGAATAAATAATCATTTTTTTAAATTTCTTACTTGAAAAAATTAAGTTAGTTGACTTAAATATTTTGATGTAATCAGTTCCCATAAAGTTTTGAGTCCTCTTAACTTATCAGGTTTTACAGTGGCATGCGTGGCAATTATTTTACTGGCTGTTTTTGATGTGCACTAAAAGGTTACCATACCAAGAGATAAAACAAAAGGTTATAAAATGGACTCGATAAAAGATTTGTAAATTAAACCATCAATGTCTCGTCTACATTAAAAGTGTTTAATCTGCACAGAAAGTAAAGCCTCTGCAGGCCTTTTTTGCAGATTGTAGTTATGTTGTGGTCATGATTGAGGTTCTTGTCCACCACTGTTCTCGGGTACTTGTAGTCAACCTTCTGCACAAGAGTGCCCTTGATTATAGTTGGGGAGGATGGGTGGGTTTTCTTTCAGAAGTCGATGTCCATCTCTTTTGTTTTATGAACATTTAGCTTTAGGAAGTGGTTGTCACACCACTCCACAAAGTCCTCCACAACTGGCCCATGACCGACCTCTCCAACCTGGAGCAGACTGCTTAAAACCAACGTTTGACGATACGTTTGAGGCATTAAAAACCCATCATGTTTGCTAAACATGCCTCCCTAATCCATTAATCTCACTTCATAGCACACCTCCAGGTGTTTTGAGAGCAGTCCAAAAATCTGGGGTTGTTGTAGCAAGCAGATGCCTATTTAGGGTCATCAGGTACGGAGTAGCTGAGTCTAGTATACACTCTGCTTTTAGCTCTATTTTGGTCTCCACCAACTCCTGGAGCAAATATCCAGCTCTTTAGCTGCGAGATGGTTTTGACTGTTTTTTATAGTTGTGATCTTTGCGTGTCTGCTGTTTGATGCTGGGGCAATAGTGAAGTTTTAGCCTAGAGGCAGTGTTAATGAGAATGGTTAGACTGAAGCAAATAGTAGATTTGTCTGCTGTAAAACCAAAACAGTGTGCTGAAATATGCTAAAATTGTCTTATCAAACTGCAGAGGCAAGTGATGATTCTTTATGGGTTCAATGCCACCAAGGACTTCTTTTACTCACATATCCGGAGGCCGAATCGTCTAGTGGTGTCTGTAGGTTGGATTCCGCCCATGATGGCCCTTAGCTGCATGTCTTCCCCTCGCTCTCTCCCACATTTCCTGTCTCTTCCCCAGCTGTCTTATCTGTGTAAGGGCAGCAAAAGCCCAAAATTGTTATTGTAACAAAACAAAAAATTAAGCATGCCAGCTTTAAGTAGAATGTTCCTTTCTAAGAATACAAAGTAGTCAAAAAAACTATTAAATATAAAAAAAATATTAAATATACACTGCTCACCACACAAAATAAGAATTAAAATGTACGTTTTCAGTCAGTTCATTCTGTTTATAAATGATGTGAGTTGTAGAATGAGTTCACAATCACATGTATTAAACAGATCATCACTATTAAGCTTCAATCATGTGTCAATTTATTCAGAAAGATGGCTAACATCAACGTGGAAAAGGTTCAAATATGTCATATTATGAATATTTTCCTTTAGTTCCAAATATGTAGGATTAAAAATATTTCAGCACTCTGATCTACGTACTGTTGCAGGCTGCTCAGAACTTCAAATACTGTGCAATCTTTGCACTTCTAACAGCTGACACACACTCATGTTTCACACAAAGTTTGAAACCACGCGAACCAAGCAGTGTCATTCCTGCAAGTCCCACGGGTAATGAGACAGCCAGGCTATTAAACATGCTATTACTGGAAATGTGGCTAAATGTCTTGCTCTCCCAGTCCCTCTATGTAGGACACAAGTAGTAATGAGTGTTTAGGCTGCAAACAAAACACAGGCTCCTGGGAATTTCCATGTGGGTAAAGCTCACCTCACCTTTACAGGGATTCATTCAGGGATGAGAGCATGATGTGTGGAAGCTCATCTGAAACATATGAGCATGAACGGAGGGGAGAGCAAGAGAAACATAAAAGATGACTTGCAAAATGAGGCAGGATGGTGGAGTGATAAAAAGAGGCAAAAGAAAAATTCATTATATTCCAGCCTCGTCTGTTGGACGACTGATAAGAGAGATCAAGGAGATGCTCAGCAGAATACACATGCATTTGGAGGTTTTCTTATGAGCATGCAATAAACCTGGAAGTAGACGAAGAAAAATAAAGAAATCACTGAATTTAACATTAAAAAAAACTGGACACAAAGGAGAAAATCAAACATGAATGGAGGGACAGAAGCGTACAGATAAGTGGAGTAACAAAAGGAGAACAAAGGAGATACAAATGAAGAGCAAAAGAGAGAAAGAGGTAAATCATTTTCTTAGTAATGCATTTGTGAAAGTATATTTTTCTGATGAGACAGATGCATTCTGGTCCTGGTTCCACCAAAGTTTAGCAGAAAGACATGAAACGGAAACACCTTTTATTAACCATCCAGACGGTGATGATGTGATGATGACTGGGTTGTCAGACGAGCCAATATAATGTGAGGAAACACAGCTGAGAGTCTGAGATAAATAGTTTCCCTTTCCTTTACACTTGTCATTGTAATTTCATCTAAAGAGAACTGTTTTTTTTTAAATCCAATCACTTTAGAGACTTTTGGCATTTACAGTATCCGTGCAGCTGAGAAACAACAGTACCCAATGGGCTTGTTCAAGGTAAGCCTGTGCAAAGTATTTCAGCTGCATCTTCTAGAAATGAAATGTTCTATAGTGCCATGCTTCAAGTTCACGCTGCACCATCTTTGCCTTTTACACACTTGAGACCGAATAAGGATGTTTCAGACATGAAGGCAGTGATCCGTAAGCTACACCGAGGGGGGATATGGGTGCTGCAGAATAGTTTAAACTTTGTCCTTATCTACCTTCACACCTGGTAGCATGTGCAGGGACACACTGCTCCCCCAGACATGGATTGGTTCTGACTGGGAGCATCTGACTCACCCAAGTCCCTGACAGTGTGAACTGAGAGGATGTCAGGCCAGTTTATTAATGGTCAACATGCTGATTGTTTTGTCAACGGATAAGAATGAAGTTTCAAACTCAACCTTTAGCTAACATGACCGAGGAGTCCTCAAAGTGATAAAAAAAATATACAAAAAACGATGAAATATAAAATTATAAATGAGCCATTTTGAGGCAAACTACATCTGTTGAGGAAGCTCCATAGCCGGCACTAAACTGATCTTAAAGTGAGATTATTTTGTTGACAGTCAATCACTTCTTTTCTGAGTGATGGTCCAGGACTTTTTACCGAATTTCCAGGTTTCTTATTATTTACTAATTCTGACAAACATGTATCATTTTATGTATCCTTTATATCAATTAATTAAGGTTCTATTGTGCCAAATGACTTTCCCTTTCATTGCTTTCTGAGGATAAAGCCGATATTATATTGTGAGATTAGTCCCCAATAAAGATCTGTGTCCAAAATGTTGTTTTATTAAAGCTGACATTGTTTATTACCTTTCCTTTGCCTACATACCCGTCTACCTCGTGTGCAAAAGAGAATGTTCACATAAAAGAAATAAGCACATAGGTTAATGGGAAGAACTGAGAGAATACACAATGTTGCTACTTTGTAATAAAAACAATCAACCGAGCATATAATTTGTAATGTCTTTTGGACGTATTTGTAATCAATTATTCATTTTGGTTCTCAAAGTAGAAACACAACAAAGTGTCTTGGATCAATTCTACAAACGCAGTAAGAATATTCCCATCACACAGCTGCTCCTTCTGGTTTGAGGTACACTCACCAAGCCAATTTTGGTCCTTTATACATTCAAATAATTGTGCAGCACACGTCCACCCGTGTCAAATATGCTTCTGTCTCTGTCGGCCTCTGGCAGAAAATGGAGGTCAAAGCCAAATAGGATGCTGTGCAGCGAGCATTTCCTTAACTTTGCTCACCCTGCCGTGAGACTGTTTCATCTTTTCATTTCATGTCTGTCACATAAGACAACATTTTGGCGGTTTGGCAGAAATATTTTTAAAAAATGTATCTAATCTCCAAACTTGTTTGTCAGCTATGTTTTAGGAATGAGTTTGACGACCACAGAAACCTACGTTGCTCTATATCTTTGATTCTGTCCCAAGAGCTGCACACTTGCTGAGATCACACTGCACATACAGGTTCATATTCATCATCTCTGTATGGGAAGATATACATGTTGAGATATCTTGAGCTGATATGGCAAAAACTCAAATAATAATGATAACAGAAAAACAGGACCTGGCATGGAAAATGAAGCCAATATCAAAGGTATTTATCGTCATGTTTATCCTCACAGAATTTCTTACTGGGGTGTCTGGGGACGTATTTACAGCAGCTCAGATCCTTAAAAATGATAAAAAATATTATAGGTATGCTGTACTGCATGCAGCAGTATGATCCTCTCGTGTCTCCAAGACTACAGGTTGTTTCTTGTCGCTTTGATCATTTAGGTGCCACTACTCTATGATTATAGAGGTTTCTACATAGAATTGATTATTTATAGTGTATAGTTTAGAGATTATAGACTCAACTGACTGGAGGGCGAGACTGAGAGAAAAATATGTGGAGCACTTCAGCACCACAGACAGCACCACTGATTTATCGATACAGAGGTAGATTACTGATATTTCAGAGCCATATAGATTCTATCTTGGACAAACATCAGTCGAATTAAGGATCAATAAGAAACTAGATTAACATATTGAACCAAACAACGCCTCGCAGGTTACCAAGGGGGCTGCGTTTGGGGATGACATGCAGTAGCCCCTCAACCCTCCTCCAATACCCTACCATATGCTGCTTTCCTGAGATGTTTGTTTTTCACAATGAAAAAAAGAATAATTGTGAAGGAGTTTCATTCTTATTTTTTCACCGTATTGTTTATTTAGCAGGGACAATGCACAATACATATATAGTACCAGATATAGCTAAGAGCTCATTTTCATCTGTAGTCCGTAGGCAGAGGCCAAATGATGCGCAGGTTACAGCAATTATAATAAATCAGCACAAACACAATAAAAACTATACCAAAGGTCTAAAATACAGAGCAAACCCGACCCTCCCCGTACAAACAACATACAGAATACTGCTAGTTTTCAGCTAGAGAGTACACCATCAATAATTCATTAAAACCAGACACTTCCTCAGTACAGAAAATTACCCCAGACTCTCAGGACCACTGCTGACCTCTTCAAGTGTCTCTGAGTTCAGTGACCACATGATTGAGTATCCTTCCACTATTTTTTTTTTTTTTTTATTATCCTTAAAATGATTAAAAGTACTACGCTCTCTGATACTCAGTGGTAAAGAATTCCACATCCCAGCAGCCTTGACTGAAAAGCAGTTTTGATGTAGTAGACCTAAATTTCACATAACAGTCCCCTCTGGTCGAGGCTCTTGTTGATCTGGATCCAGCTGCACTACATTTACTTTCAAACTGTTTAAGAGGTTGTGGTACTTGATTGTGAATGATCTTACACAATAACTTAACATTATCCGTGAACAAAACATTTTCAAATGTCAAAAGGCAGGAAGAAACGACCATACTATAGCTTATATGAAATCCTCTGATGGATCATAATGGACATCTATGAAGTTCATAGTGGACATTTAGTCTCTGTCTTACTAATAATATCCATTATGTTATTGCTACAGTCTTGGCTTGCTCCTATTTCTACAGATATGACGTTTGGCATTACAGCATAATTAACTTATCCTTTGGCTCTCAGTCTCCATGGCAGAGCCCTTCACCGTTTGCCACCGTCCTCATTCGGTCTGCTGCTGCTACCAGCGTCTGCTTTGTCCTTGGCTCTGTTACACATATCCAGCAGTCTGTCTGATCCTTTTTAAGAGATGCCAAATGACCAAATGGTCATTAACTGTTTTAATGTCCCTGCCATTTACAACCTTGTCCCATTTTTGTCTTAATTAAAGACTCTTGACAATTCAAAATTGCCAGTCTCTGTCAGAGAAAATTCAATGCAAAATCTATATTGCAATGACCAAACCATAACCATAAGATATTGCTGTTCATTATAATGCTTCCCATTTAAATGATAATGTATGATTTTGCTCTCAGCTACTCTGCTCTATGACTAACAATACGTTTTGAAATCTCTATTTTTCGCTGTTTTCAGGCTCCTATTTACGGTTTCCCTTGAAATTAGTAATGGGAAAAGCAATGATGTGTCTTTCGGCTGGATAAATCTGTGCAGGCCTGCCTTGAACTAATCTTCACAGCTTAAATGGCTCATTTTGAACTAATCTTCACATCCTAAATGGCTCATTTTGAACTAATCTTCACAGCCTAAATGGCTCATTGGATTAAACACAGATGCCAAATAAGACGGTTTCATATGGGTGTAGGCATATATATACTTTTCATATCTAATCGTCTTTACTCTCGATAACCAGCAAACAATTTAACTCAACCTGGGCAAAAAAGTGAGAATCCTTATTAATAGCCTATATGCAGGCAGGTCTCATATGATCAGGGTCAAATGGGGAGGAGAGAGGAACGGAGCGCGCTTAAGATGCGAGAGCCGCTCAGTGGCTCTGTGTGGTGCGCACCTCCCCTCTCCGTAGCGCAGAGAGCCTCCTCTCGCTTCACGGAGACTCCTTACGATTCCTGCTCTTCATGCCAGAGCCTGCAGCTGTCTCCGGAGTCTCCCGCTGCCGCTGTTGGGGCAAGATCGTCGCCCTTTCATGACGAATCGACCGCGGACTTTCTCTTGCCAGCGCGAACCCGAGGGATATTACAACTTTCAAACAATTTCCAACGCTGTCATGAGACTGAATGAAGACACCTGACGGCCCGTAGCGCGCCATCCGCATGTTGAGTGAAATGTTTGCCAACTGTGAAGGTTACAGGAATGTGGAATACAAATCAGTTTCAACGGTGAGTGTTGTAATATGTGAACCATCTGTCTCTCTCTCTTTCTCTCTCTCTCTCTCTCCGTTTGTGTGTGTGTGTGTCTGTGCGTGTGTGTGTGTGGGGGGGGGCACTAGAGTGTTTACTGGGTTGCACGTAGGCATTTGACAAAATGAAGTTTTGGGCTTGAATGTGGGGTCTGTGTTCGACTGGATCTGAATGAAAGGGATCGTATCCAATCAGCTGCAGCAGATCACTAACATGTTGAACCTATTTTTGTTTAAGATGACATTTAAATACCAAACATACCTAATATTTCCTCATCTCCCTCTCATGCAGTAAAAGGACCCGCCCCTGACACCATGACCTCCTACCTGAACTTGACCTCCCTGCTGAATGTAACAGATCTCCACAATCACACGAAAGGATGTTCCCTCACAAAGACAGGTTTCCAGTTCTACTACCTGCCCACTGTTTACATCATGGTCTTCATCACTGGGCTGGTGGGCAACAGTCTGGCTATTTGGATGTTTGTGTGCCACATGAGACCCTGGAGCAGCATCTCCGTCTACATGTTCAACCTGGCACTGGCCGACTTCTGCTACGTCCTCTCGCTGCCCTTCCTCATCTTCTACTACTTCAACAAAACCGACTGGATATTTGGGGATAAGCTGTGCCGCCTGCAACGCTTCATATTCCACGTGAATCTTTATGGGAGTATCCTGTTTCTGACCTGCATCAGCGTTCACAGGTACACCGGGGTTGTGCACCCGCTCAAGTCTCTGGGCCGACTGAAGAAGAAAAATGCAGTCCTTACCAGCACGCTGGTGTGGGTGGTGGTCGTTATAAGTATGTCCCCCATCCTTTATTACTCCAGAACCGGCTTGAAGCGTAATGCAACCACTTGTTATGACACCACCACTGAGGATGAATTATCAGGCTATTTTATCTACAGCATGACTTTAACCGTGTTTGGCTTCTGCATTCCCTTTATTATCATATTTTGTTGCTACGGCATGATCGTCAAAGCATTGATCTACAATGACATGAACAACGCGCCGCTGCGACAAAAGTCCATCCACCTGGTTATCATCGTGCTGGTCGTCTTCGCCGTCTCCTACCTGCCTTTCCACGTGATGAAGAACCTCAACATGAGGGCCAGGCTGTACTTCCAGAGCGCTGACATGTGTGAGTTTAATAACCGGGTCTACGCCACCTACCAGGTGACACGGGGGCTGGCCAGCCTCAACAGCTGTGTGGATCCTATTCTTTACTTTCTGGCTGGAGATACCTTCAGGAGGAAGCTCTCGAGGGCGACTAAAAAACCCTCCAAGAAGGGGGAAAATATCCTCCAGTCCAAGAGCGAGGAGACGGCTCTCAACAGCCTGGCTGAGTATGCGGAGAATGGCGACCGTAGGCTGTGACAGGACATCTCTGTCCTTGTCCGTCTGGTCATGGGTGTGGATCTGTATTAGCTTTAGAAACCCCAGTGGACATTGAAGGAATACATGCTCTGTGTATGATTGAGGGCTGTGTGTAAAACTGAACGAACTGTACGATAAATACTCCATATTTAAACATCAGATAAGCATCACTCTCTTGCAGCCTGTTGGTGTTGATAAGCTGTTGTACTGTATTGTCCCGTACATGTATTGTACTCTTAATCTTAGAGCCACCACCCTCCATTCGTATCGAGTAGTGAGCGTTGCATAAGTTTTGAGCACAAATTAATTACACGACAAAGCAAGCGAGGGTAAATAGGTTTCCCTTGAAGCTATGATGTCCTGGACATTAATTTGTTCTGGAAATATAGGACTGAGAATGAATAGCAACTCCTCCAGAACTGAGGCTTAATCAATAACTATTAAGCAGGTAAGAGCTTGTGGTTAAGGAAGTGTGAATGAAAAAGTAAATGCACTGAACCCGAGATTGCTGCACGAATGTGCAGACGTTATAATGCACTATGACCCGGGAGTTTCTCCTCAGAGTGTCTCCTCACCTATCACTCCTCATTTCTTTCTCCATCTTTTAGCCAAGGAATTTGGTCGACTAGTTTTTCACTTTGACAGCTCTGAAGTCGAGATCTGCAACGACTCTGTCACTGCAATCTCTCTCTCCTTGTTACCTTGTTCCACACAGAAAACGACAGTATTTGCAGTATATCTGTGGAAATGATATTACAATGAGTGTTTTTTTTAGGTGTACTGTACAGGATGTTGTGACGTCCCAGATGACTTTGTGTTGTTAAATGTTTTTGTTAAAGTCAGACCTTTAGTGCATGAATCCAGAATCAAACGAATCAGCGAAACACTGACTGACTACCAGAGGTTCTACATACAACATGGGAAATACGTAATGAGCAGAACACACACTGAACATCTGTTTGTACGAGATACCTCAAAGTAAACACTGCAGTGTTGGCATTCTGACATTTCTCTTTTGTATCTGTTGTAATCACTCTGGAGAAATGACTGTGGCACTCCCTTTGTACATATTTTACCCTGGACTTTGTCGATGTTTGATGTATGAATGTAGTAAACCTGTAATGTGGTCAGCTATGCGTCAAGAAAGGAAGCGAAACACCTGCACTGGATATTTGGGGCCACGTGTATCTTTGTCAATAAATTTTGATATTTAAAACATGGAAGACGATGAAATAAGATGGAATTATTTTAAGATGATGGGTCATTTTAAATATATTTGCATTTATGTCATCTTGCACCAGCTCGCCATGTTGTCAGTTAAATGTGTGCTCTGTTGGTTTTGGAGACGTCCATCCAGAGCTCTGTCCTCCCGCCGCTCCTCCTCCTCTTTCTTTGTTACTGCTGTTGACTTTATTTTTCAGCACAGCCAGGAGGAAGTCGAGGGGACGAGGGAGGAATTAAGAGTGGCACCTTTTCCTCCCGGCTTATCCTCAGACAGCGTTTGTGTCCATCACAATGGTGTTGTGTTATTGATGCAGACGGGGGTGTGAGGCTGTCGCCAGGACCCAGGGGCTGAACAGTGTTGTGGGCACAGGAAGCTGACCGGCCCTCTTCCTCCAGTGGCCATGAATAAAGACAGCTTTAGAATTCCTGGCTTTGAGGTGCAAACTGCATAGTTGGCCTTGGGAAATGTGTGCGTTTGCATTTGTGTGTCTCTTTGTTAGAGAGCCTAAAGGCAATGGAGACCTTTTTCAAGTAGGTGGCTGCTATAGCTGTTATTTCGGTTTGTTGGTCACTGGTTGTTGTTTCATTGTCAAGAAGAGTCACTGTGACATGCACACGGACCACATGAATATTAATATGCATGTGTACCTGATTATTTATTGATTATATATCCTCTGTGCTCTAGCATACACATGATTAGAGGAAAGGAAGGTTCGATTCAGGCAGCACCAGATCTCAAGCTAACATGCTTTTGAGCCAGTGTCAAATCTTGACTTGCAGAATGCTGGGATGTTTGCCAACATCTCCTCCCTCCAATCTCAGCCACCTTTTGCCTCTTTTCTCTCACATGTCCCTTTCTTTATTCTAGAATTGGAAAAAAAAAGAAAAGTTTTTCTTCATTGCAGCCCCCAATGCTGTTAGAAGAAGTGTTGGGAAGAGACGGTCCAGTAACGGAGGAGAACAGAAGGAAGAGTCAAGTGTGAAGAGTAATGGCAGTGGAGAACAAAGTTTCTGTTTGTGTTCAGTGGCAGGGGGTCCCCCACAGGGTGTTCACAGTCGGGGTAGCTAATTAAAAAATTCAGAGCATGGAGATTTACAGTGGGAGCGAGTACAACCACAGTCATCATAGGGGCACCACGGCCAACCACATAAAAACCAAATATAATCAAAATGTGAGCGTGTGGTCCTCGGTGAGAAACCTGTGATGTAAACAATGAAGGGGCAATCAGTGGGAAGAGGTTATGTTACAAAATTCAACACATCCACTGACACCCTTTGGTGATGCTGAAAAAAGCCACACGAGGCAATACAAACTCTTGTACATGTAAATTCCTGCATTGTTGCTGCATCATAGTGGATCGTGCAAAAACCTGCATTCACATGAAACTCACTTCTCTGAATTTACATGTGATTTTTCACTAATTTTGCAATGCATATAGTAGCACACAGAGGTAAACTGTTTGCAATAGCAAGGCTGTGCAGAGCCTTGAGAGTGATTCATTAGGGAGGTACAGTGTTTGTACACAACAGGATGCAGCTTCTAAAAAGTAGTAACAGAAGTCTACATCTTTTCAAGAGTGGAAGACAAGTAAACACATTAGGAAAAACATTTTTTTTTTCAACGTCTCTTGGCTACAACATAGTGCTGCTGCAATCATTTTTCCCTTTCAGCCACATTTATATCTGCCAATCTACCAGGGAGAGAAGATCTGGACTCAGATCAAACACTGCTGGTCTGGTAAGGATGGCTTACACAATACTGATCGTCAAAAATATGCATGACGGGATTCAGGCTGTCATGAATTCAAACATGTGTGCCTGTCTGTACATGTGCGCATGTGTTAGTGCAAAAGATTATTGCAAAAGTTATCGACTTGCCAACCAACAGAATGAAAGGCAGCTGCAACCAGTGGGAGAGTGCATGCAGTGGGACACACATACGCATCACAAAAACACATATTCAGGGACACAGAAATTGTTGATAATAGTAATAACACTGTTGTGCAGGTTTGAAGAAAGAAGCTACCAGACTCTAAAATGAAGTTAAGTCAGGAAGACTGTTCCTTTTCTCATTTAGGCCATAGTTTATTTTTCATACCAGCATACCTCTCATGCATGCTTTGTTTTGATTCCCTGCTGTCACTGTCTGCACTGCATTGTTATACTTTGTATTAAACCACCCCTTAACTTAAGTAAGGGATCTGAATAAATCTTCCATCAATGGGCAAAGGAAGCATAAGATTGATTTATATTGCACATTTCAAAAGAAAGGTCACAAAGTGCTTTTCAGTAAAAGCATTTGGCATGAAATATTAAACAGCCATTGTGGCTAACACATGAGCAACAGAATTTGCAACACAAAAATAAAATCAACCAAAAAGTAAAACATGTTGAGACACGTGTGAAAACATAAGAAAGTGTGGAAAAGTCATTTTTATTTAATATCTTAGTTGAAATGGATGCTCATATAATGAATCATCATTCTGGTGTGTTTTTATGTCTGCATCTAGAAACACCGTCCACAGCAGTATAGACCAGATAAAAAATAACTCATTCATGTTCATTCAACATGAATGTTAAAAAAAATACCCATATCCACAATTCATTACCATGGGTGTGGCTGCTTTCAACAGTGAAAGCCATTTGAAGAATTTGTTTCTATTGCGTCTGGTGTTTGGCCTGCTTTGATTGCAAGAAAAGACTTGACGTTAATCATCTTGTCAGACATAATGGACGGGTTTGAGTCTTAAAGGCAAATATAAGCCAGGTTCTAATACATGTATGAACAAGCAGACACAAAATAAAAGGTAGGCCTACTCTCCCTGCTCTTTTATTGTGATAGGGTAAGCATGACATTGAACTATCATCATTATGAACAACATTATGAATTGCTGTAATGTCATGCTTATTGCTGCACTACTGCCATTAATGTTGGATTGGTGTGTGTGTGTGTGTGTGTGTGCGTGTGTGTGTGTGCGTGTGTGTGTGTGTGTGTGTGTGTATGCGTGTGTGTGTGTGTGTATGCGTGTGTGTATGCGTGTGTGTGTGTGTGTGTGTATGCGTGTGTGTGTGTGTATAAAACACTGTACAAGACAGTTTGTGACAGAGAGCAGCTGCTGTCATTTTTCAGCTGCCATAAGGTTTATGATCAATATCTCTACAGCCTCTCCCATCTAGGATCTTGTTGATTTTCTGCATTCTCATGACATCATCATTTATCAACTCGAAGGTGAACTTTCAGCTTTGATTCCGCACAATGCACGACCACAATGGTATGAAGCAGTTCACTCCGGCCTGAGAGGAAGACGTCTGAAAATCTAAAAATGCTTTGCCTTGGTTGATTTTTGACCAACATTTCAGATTGTCTTGTATTCATTCTGTAGACTGTACATTTACTAAATATACATTATTAAAGGTGCAGCCAATCCTGTTTCCCTTTGGGCCGATATTAGATGATTAGAAGAATTTTGCTCAGAGAACAAAATGACTGGGCAGCAAGACCGTTGTCAGACACAGCGCAGACGAGCTGGCCAATCTGATAAGAGTTATGAAATGGGAAGACTAGCTCTGAAATGAACTGAGGTAAAATGAAGGTGTGCCTTCTCTTTGGGAGAATAGGGCTAAGATAAGATAAGGCAAGACGTGAGAACAGGGAACTGAGAACTGAGGCTTTATTAGTTGTGCTGTAGACAAATGAAAAAGGTATGGAAGAAAAAGAAAAACGAAGCTTAAGCTTATTTAATTACAGATATCACACTGTGAAAATACATTACAAACAAAAGTCATGTATTCAAAATCGTATTAAATAGAAATATATCTTATCATAAAAATGCACTTCAAGTGTTAAAAGTAGAAGTCAGTGCTGCAGTAAAACAGTTTCACTATTACATACAATGTATGACTTTTTGATTTTACAGTGAATTTTGCATTTTATGACTGTATGGATTATGGTTTTGCTAAATAAACGACTGTTGGGTAATTTTAATGTATCATATTCTATAAGGCCTGTGAGAACCATGTCTGAAAAGTTACCTTTTCAACTTTTTGCATTTTCCAGCTCATTAGTTAGTAGTTAATTGTCTTTATTTATACTTTATTTAGCTGATGAGGCAGAGGGATTTTGTCCACCTAGAGTTTAATCCATGTACAAGAAACATTTATATTCAAAATCACCCCATTTTTAGGTACATGGTTTTCCTTGGGCATTTTTCATTGGACAAGAAGTGCAGGAAACAAAGTGTGATATGAAAAATAAGTGTTGCCCTTAAACAAATGTAGTAAAATATTTGTGGAACAGAAGCATTAAGTAAAACAAAAAAAAGAAATACTCTCTTACAGTACTTGAGTAAATATAGTTAGATATATAATATACTGAAGCTACTGAGGGATTAATACAAAATAGACCAAGGTCAAAGTAGGATTAAGATGTGTATGACAACCTGGCAACAAGAATGTAGGCATATCTATATATACAGCTGGTGAATAATGGAAATATTGACCAAACTGTAAATGATAAGTGAGGTGAAAAGTCATTCGCTTTACAGGTTCACTCCTCCTCACTTTTGGTTTGCTGTCATGCAGGTCCAGAGCTATAGTGGGAAAAACATAAGCCTCTGTTTCTATAGGGGATTAAGAGCTGAACTTCTACACACTCCACAGCCTCCAATGAAAACTCATATTTGATCAGGTATGACTTGAATGGTGTTCATTATACTGCTCTTGAGTTTTATCAGCAGGGTGCACAGATCCAGTTATCTCAAAATACTGTATGCAAGTACAATGATGAGATAGTGCTTTACATGTATATTTCTTTTTAATGGTTCTTTATATTTATACGTTGCTACATTTTGGAAGCCAATAATGTACAGCTCCACTATGTTTATCTAATAACTTTAATTCCTGGTTAATTTGCAGATTAGATTATTATGTATTAGTTTAAGAAATCAACAATATTGAACATTGCTGAAATTAGACTGGGCAGGTGATGCAAAAAAAGGTTCTGGGTTTGAATCCTGATCTGAGCCCTTTCTTTGTAGGCTTGCATGTTCTTTCTGCTTCCTCTTATAGTCCTAAAACGTGCAATATAGGTGGATGGGTGATGCTGCATGATTGAATGTGAATAGCTTCATAGTTAATAGGAGATAGGCTCCAGTCCGTCTGCGACCCTGCAAAGGATAAGTGATTATAGAAAACGGATGGATCGATGGATCGATTACATATGTGACTACTTTTGCTTACTATAATTACAATCCACTGATACTATAGCAGTCTGAAATGTGTTCAGAATGTGTTGCTGCAGCCTGCTGAACATTTGATGATATTGGATTATAGATAAGTATGTTTCCTGATTCTTCCAAATCACGGTAGATTCTTAAAAACGTAAAATGGTAGTAAGTTTGATTTTAACATTTTTGATAAGAAAAGTCACTTCCTGTGTAGCACAGCATCTTTAGTCTCTCGGTGTCTATGACATATTAATACTATTGATAGAGATAAATGCTGTGTTACCTCAGGAGTCAGCAACTAAAAATGACATCAAAATGTTTGCATCAACTTTAAGTCTCAGAATATGGAATTACTTGAAAAACCTTTACGATCTAATTAAAACTTGCAGTTTTGAAGATTAAAGCTAAAAAAAAAAAGCTATGACAATATTTTTTAAACTGAAAGTGTGATTTTAGCTGCTTCAGAGTCAAGCTTTAAGGTTCTTTGTTATTCAGTGCCTAGAATCTAGTCTCCTGTGGGAGGTGTGTTTTCCTTCCTCATTAGAAAGAGATGCACCTCGCATGCTTGGCAGGTGACTCTTAGGTGTGTTTAAGTATTTTATTGCTGCGACATTGTTGGTTTAGGTGTGTTTAAAGCATGGAATGTACAAAAGGAGGGGCTTGTCATTCCCAATTACATCTAAATTAAGATACAGAAATAGACTCATCCGGAAATTACAAAAACATTAAAGAACATGGAACAAAAGAAAACTTGGATCCACTTTTTTATTTGACATATAACATCAGATTTGCTTACACTTCTTCCTGAGCTGTTGCACTCTTCACAGGACTGTGCTCTCTTTGAATTCTCTTTGAATTGACAATATCAACAACCCCACACAGAGATGCTTCCACACACTCCTCCATTATCCATTAGCAGAAAGAGATGATCAGCAGTGTGCATTCTCCTCTCTGGAAAATAGCTGACAACAACGGTTTGCCCTCTAAAACTGCGACACACGTCTAGAGATTGAGAGTTTATCAAAGACAGACATGGAAATAACCTACAAAGTTAAAGCTGTATTTTTCACGTCGAACACCTACTTTGTGGTATCAATTTCACCTGTGAACTCCTCTTCTCCACCACTAATTCACCTCCCCGTCCCTAACCTCCAGTGATTTGTCGCTCTTTCTCTATAGACACCTCCTTTGCCTGTTTCTCCTATCCTCTTTTTCTTCCCTTCCAACCTCGTTGTTTAGATTCTATTATCCTCTGCTGCTTGGCTGTCTCACCCTATTAATTTTAGCAGTTCAGTCTGTGTGTCTGTGTGTGTGTGTGTGTGTATTTTTAAATGTCTGTGTGAGCTGAAGTGGCATCAATGTGAGACTGTAGCTGCTACCAAATGGCTGCAAATAATTTGTGGTCTGGCTTAGGTGAGGTGAAAAATGAGAGCACACACTGACACTTGCATCAACACACATATAGATATACAGTATATAAATATACTAACGTGGCAAAGGTGTCCTGTTGATATCTTGTCTGAAGGGGTTTGCCTGACTGGACAAAAACAGGGTAGCCGACCCCAGGACTCATAAGAGCCACCCTCCATTCCTATGCCCTCGTCCTTCACCCCTGCTCTCAGAGAGCTGTGTCAGAAGAGAAATGGGGATGTAAAGAAGGTATGGATGATGAAATATGTATATACTGCATTTGTGAAAATGTGGTTGCTGATCATAATAGCTTGAAATGAAACTGCATCACACTCCCAATTTCACATGTTAGACAGTTATGTTTTTGCTCACAGTGTGTGTCTGCATGTCTGTAAGTTGATCTGCTTGTCCTGGATTCCCTGCTAAACTTAGCTGCGTGACTGTTGTCAAGATGGGGTTCTCATAAGCATGGTTCACTGAGTGGGTCTGGGACACTTCCCGCACTCTTTTCTGGGTATACAGCAGGCCTGAGTACCTGTTGCCTCTTATGGACCTATACTGGTCAAAAGGCTTATTGATCCAGCTTGGGTCGACTGTTGGCTCAAAGAGGCTGGTCATGGTCTATATATACATATATGTACATATGTACACACATACACAGTACATAGATAATCACAATATTAGTTCCATACCAGTGCTTTCCTAACTTTGATGGATCAAATGTTCTGCTGTGAAAAAGGTATTTTTGATCTGCAGTTTCAACATACCCATGTCAACAGATCCATGTCCATGACAACTGTGTACATGATGAAAACAATGTAATACAGTTAAATGTCATGAAAAGGCTACAAAGTGCACCTTTAGTTTGGATTGTAATGTGCAAACACTATTTTGTGATTGACACAGAGCCATTAAGGGAAAAGTTCAACATTTTGGGCATTACACCCATTAACTTTTTTGCTGATAGCCACATGCAAAGATCAATACCTCCAGTAAATGGTTAGCTTGGCTTAGCAAAAACACTGGAGACAGGGCTAAACAGGTATTTCCCTATCAAGCTCAACTCAAGGACAGATTAAACCAGAAATATGTGGTAATTAGAGAATTAAAAGTGCAAAGACTTTATGCTAATTGTTTCCTACATATAGCTTAGTGCACAGATATGAGTGGTATCAATCTTTTGTCTGTTCCTTTAGCTAAACAAAGAGGGGAAAGAAGAATACCAAACACTCCCTACAGTCGAATATGAGGTGAGAAGTCGGTCACTTTATTTGTATCTACTCGAGGTCTTCTGCGAAACCCCAGTGGACCTCATAGCCTTTCCAATTCCTATTTTTCGCAGATGGAGTGAGTGTGTGGATTTGGTTAGAGGATGAGCGCACACATACAAAACACACACCCACATTTTAATGGATGAATTGCTCCCATTGTGTTTGCAACGGCGGTAATTACGTCGCTGCTGCAGGGATTCTGCACGACGCTGTATGTTTGCATCAGGGTTCGACAAGAATATTCACATCTGCATGAGGAGTGCCACAGCCCTCCGATGCAACCTTCAAGCTCCAGAACCTTAAAAGGACGCACTTGCTCGCAGGATTTCTCATCATTATGAGCTTCCCCATCAGCTTCAGAGAGGAAGTGAGAATGACAGACTCTTATCTGTAATTACAATGATTGCTGAGACTGTCAACCCTAAACTTTAACCCCCAGCAGTCAACTGCACTGCATAGAGCTGTATGTATTATTAATGATGGTCAAATTCCACATATGAAAGGCTTGCATTGTGGGCTGAATAAAAGACCCTGTGTCAACTCTCTCTCTGTGTGTGTGTGTGTGTATCGCCCTGCTTCTTCCTATTTACTACATCTTTCTCTGATTCCTCATCTTCATCATATGCCCTCTTACATTCTGTTTTCAATACATTTGCAATACATTTGGTTGAAAAGCTGTGTGTAAAAATGTCAACGACTCTATCAGCTTCTCTCCAGACTGTTCAATCTTTGTTGCTGAATATAATAGGGCTTGACACAAGACAACAGCCTTTTGTCTTCCTTCTATCTGCAGTCTGAACAATGCTAAATCCTCATCCAGCACGGTGTCAATAGGAAGTCATTGTCTGGCTGTCTTTGTGCATCACAAGTCTGTCTTTTTTAGAATTGTGAAGCTATGTCACATATTTATCCGACAAAGCATGCTCTGATGATCAGATTTAAAATACAGTCACATGTTAGAGTTTATTTCTTATGTGAGTTCCTGTAAATTTTCCATGGGTATTTTCTATGTAAATTTTAAGCACACAGCACATTTAACAGCTCTAAAAAAAACCTCAGTGTGACGTCTCCTGCTCATCTGAGCTGTGAGCATCTGAAATTATGCAGGAAAAGTCAGAGCACGCTCATGGTTGGATGTAGATCTGTTGCCCCCCACTGGACAAAATGCCTCAGTGCAGAGGAGAGAGGTCGGACTCCTCTGTTTGGTTCCCAACTCTTTAACTCTTGTTACCATTTAAAACTAGAATAAGGTTATTATCAGTTCCAGAGTACTGAACATATCTGAGATAATTTCATTTGATTAATTTTACATTTCATATTGGCTATACATTAACAAATTCCTTTTGTAATCCAGAAAACTAAAGAATTGCACTGTATAGTAACCCCACATAGTGATGCTGCGTTTTGTGTCAATCAAATCCCAGAGAGGCTAAAGCTTTCAGTATGCTCTGTCAGAGCTGCTTGTCAGATCGTTGAATAGCTCCAGTCCCCCTGTGTCTGCTGTGTCCAACCTTTTCTATCACTTTGTGAAAAAAAACTGACAATCTGACATTTGACACCCACTTCACGCCATGGCTGGCCAGCTGTGTGGAAGTGAGATCGAGCCAGGGCTTGGACATCTCTGTCTAGATCCCATTCATTCTTTTTTCAGTGACACAACTATTTCTGTCATTTTTCACATGCACCATTATCCCCATAATACTACAAGGCTGCTATGTCTTCCCCTTCAGAACAACTATTAACACTTCACAACACATCGAACAAATTAGCTGTGTTGAAGCATAACTTAACCCTAACGTCCTGTTAAAAAGTCCAATAGCAGAAATCCAAACATTTGGGAATTCGGAGGTGTAGTGCTGAATGACAGGTAGGCTACGTAAAGTGTATTTAAATCTATTTCATTAGTTGTTCAGTAATGTGTATCTGAAACATTTCATCAGTACAAAATTGTGTTGATATGCACTTTTCCTAAAATTGGAAAATTCATAAAATATATTAAACAATATCAAGGTGTTCTGCAAGCTAAAAAAAAAAGCATGATGTGTAATACTGAACAGCAGCACCATTTAGTGTGATGCACAAGATGCTCTGTGCAGCACTTTTCTAAACCATGACATGACTCTCAAAGTCAGTTACCGTCCCGGTTGGTCTCCTCCTCTGGTTGGAGGGTAAAAGAGCTCCCAGGCCTTGTTTTGTCTCCATCATTTGTAGGTATTTTCTGTTGCTGTTCTTCTTCTTTGAGTTAGCAGCTACCTGTTGCTAGTTGTTTTGTTAATCTCCCAGTTGTGGGCCACACACACACAGAACATGTCAAAACATC